>BQNB010058012.1:0-31831 GCA_026074375.1 Tanacetum coccineum
AAGTTTGACGCAATATGAGAAGTGTCGATAATGGATTTATAATAACTAGTGCATATTCTACCAATATATCCACACTCATAATTTTTACTACAAAGAGCTACACAACCATGACTAACACAACATAAACAACAATTCACACAATCATAAACACAATGCAAGTGTAATAGTAAAGCGATAAATGTAAAGACATAAGTAAAGAGAAAGGTAAAAGAAAATGCAAACCGACACGATGATTTATAGTGGTTCGATAACGAAGCTTCTCTTCGCCCTACTCCACTCCTCGAGTATCCAACTCGAGAGTTACTTCACTAATCAACAAGCTTCCTTTCGGCGGAGAAAACCTTATACCAATGCTTACATTATTTTTAGACACTAAGCTAGATGTCGAGTCCTTCTTCGGGTACAACCAAACCCGTTATGTTTTATGGACAAACATAACAAACCTTGTGTTTTACGGCCTAAACACCTAAACCGCGTCACTTACATTATTTTCCAACACTAAGCTAGATGTCAAGTCCTAATCTTAGCTAGAACCAATCTACCACTACACTAATATATTTTAAGGCCCAAAATACTAACCAACTGATTTATAATTTTTGAACCACACCTTTTAATATTATAATATATAATAAAATATAAAATATATATTAAGTATAGTCTAAAAACAAAATCAATGAAACCGGGAAGTAGTATAGAATGTTCCCGGGTCGTTTATCCCCAACGAGGCTGGACTGGAGAATCGATACAGTCGGAAGATTGGAGTTTGAATGAGAGAAATGATTTGAGAGTGTGGAAAGCTAAGTTAAACAATAACAAACAAAAACGATTAAGAAAAACCTAAAAATTATGAAATTAAGCTGAAAAACGAGAGCACGAATCCCGAACAAGGGGTCAAAAACCTAAAATCTTCAAAATTAACCCTACAAAGAAATTTTTACTTCTAAACTACTCTAGGGGACTAATAACGAAGAATGAAAAAGACTAGACTGAAAACGGAGGTCGTTTGGCCCAAAAACGAGTCAAGTCAAGATCCGTACCCGGGACCCGTTCTTTGAAAATCAAAAAGTTACAAAAATGACCCTACGAAAATTTTTATATTTTTCCTACGTAAAATATGACTAAAGAAAATTTTCTAAAAAAGAAAAATATTTTTTTGATAATTTTTATATTTTTTATGAATTTTTTAAACTTTTAACTAAATTAAATTATAAAAAATACTAAACTATTTTTAAAAATTCTGAAAAATTTACCTAAAATACTTTGCACTACAACTATCCTACGAAAAATAAGAAACCCAAAACTCGGCTTATAAATAAGCCGAGAATAAGCTGAAACAGCTTATTGCATAAAAGGGGCCAAAAAGGGTTAAATACAAAGCCACTTGGGACTCTAACGTAGAAGTCCCAAGGGCGCAGCGGTAACACTTGTATGAAAAGGGAGGTGTATGAGGGTTGAGACCCGGGTTCGAGTCTTGCTCACCCGGGTTTCCCCTTGTCTCCTCTTTTTTTTTATGAAAACTTTTTAAGCAAACTTGTTAAGCTCCTTGAGCTTAACATTTTTCATAACTAGAACTTTTTGAGAAAGCTTATAAATAAGCTGAAAAAGGGCTTTTAAAAACAGACAGTAAGCTTAGCTAAGCTTAAGGGCAAAAATGGCTAAGTCTTTTGAACTTTTTGGACTAATAAGCTAGAGTTTGGACAAATAAGCTGAATGAGTTATCTAACCTATCCTAAATAAGCACTATTGAGTTAAAATCTACAACTAAATAAGCTGAAAAAGCTAAACTAGGCAGAAATCTTAACTAGGCTTAAAGGCAAATGTTAGCTTTTCTTAATGGCTTTTTGTGAACAAATAAGCAAGGAAAATGGCAAAAAGAGCACACCCAGCTTAACACACCAACAATAAGAACTTTTAGGAACAAAGTTAAGCCAATGAAATAAGCCCAATAAGCCAGGAGGTGGCTTAAACACTCAGCAGTACTAACTTTGGAGTTAGTACTGCTAGGGTGAAAATTTGGCTTTTTCTTTTGGCTCTTGGGAACAAATAAGCAATGAGAGTGATCAATAAGCAAACAGAGTCCACAAAGAATCCTAATAAGCAAGTAGAAACTGAATTCAACAACTAATAAGCTCCTAATAAGCTAGAAAAAGAAAATAAGCAATTTACTACACTATGCTAAGTAAAACAGTCAATGACCTACTTTAAGCTTAAAAATAAGCTTCCTAGAATACAAGTTAAAGGCTACAACTAAAGGGGCTTAAAAAAGGGCTTATTGGCTTTTTAGAAAAGCCAAAAGCTTGGGCTGAGGCCCCTTAATAAGCTAGAACAGTGGGTGTAAAGACAACCCCTTAGCACCAGGGGAAATGGACTAAAGACAAGGGGCTTATATTGACAGCTTAAAAATAAGCTGTCAATTAAGCTTAAAATCAAAAACAAAGTTAAAACAGATTGAAAAGGGCTTATGAAAAGCTTGTATTCAAAATTTCATTTGCTAAAAACTAATTAAACCTGCTGATTTTAGTCTTTGAAAAAGGGCTTTTTCTTTAAACAAGTGACAACAAAAATATTTGGCATACTTGACTTAAGTTAACAAATGACCCAAAACTCTTTTGTAAACTTGTTTAGACACACAAATGACACACTTTTGAAACCTAAACTCAAGTAGACAAGGGCTTAACCAAATAAGCTCTTGTAGCTTCTTTTAAAACTAACAGACTTAAGTGGTAACTTAGAAAACTTTGAAAAGCACTTCTTGAACTTAAAAACTTTGAAAAACAGACTCAAAAGGCTTAATTCTTTAAGCCAAAGTTAACCAATATGACACCAACCCATAACAATGCATTTTTGACCCGTTTTAGTACTTAACCCAAACACCCCTTTATATTCTAAAACTGGATTTTAAAGCTTACAAAAACTGAATTAAGCTAAAACTTTTGAAGTTAACTAGCAAACATGCAATAATAAGCACTAAAAAGTGAAAAGCAAAGAGAGATAAGCACTTTTAAAAGCTAATAAGCTAATGACAGAAATAAGCTATATTAGGCAGTTTTTAAGCAATTTGCATGTAAATGAAATAAGAGCAACTAGGAGGCATATTTAAGCATAAATAAACACAAATAAGCACAAAAGACATAGATAAGCTGAAAATAAGCCACAATAAGCAATGCTACAGTAACAATAAGCTAAAATTTAAAAGAAATCATACCTTTAATCCTTGCTCAAAACAGGATTGTGTGAAACCTAATAAGCTCTAAAACCTACCCAAGCTTATAAATAAGCTAAACTAAGAATACCAATGAGCCATCCATTATTGCTCATTCATCCATAGCTTGATCAAACAGTAACCCGTTTTTTTTTAAATTTTCCTTAAATTTTTGTATCAAAGTTTAACAACAGGTTATAAAGAGCTTATATAAGAGCTTAAAAGAAACAAGAATTTGGAAACACAATTTGAAACTTAAACCTCAATTTTCATTAAAAATCACAAGTACATAAAAGCTAGTTTAAAACTTAGCAAACTAAAACTGAACTTCTAAAAAAACTACACACTAAAAAACTAACTTGCCTCAAGGGCTTACAAAGGCTTAAATAGCAAATAAGCTAGGGTTTTGGGTCTTCTCTTGTCTTCTTCCTTGGTGTGTTTCTTTGTAGACACAGAAATGACTTGTGTTTGTTGTGAGAGTAGAAACTCAAACAAATCCTGGCCCTTCATTTACCTTGGTGCCCAATCCGAGTTATAACAACCTTTGATGAATTTTTGAGGGAATTTGGATTGCCAGCTTGGCACATCCATGTGGGGGGTGGGGTAAGTGTTGGTGATGGTTTTGGATGGATGTGGGGAGTCAACGAGGTTGAAAATGACAGGATGTGGGGTTGTGGGATTTGGCAGGAAAGGGTGTGTAGAAGATATACAGTAATTTAATCTCCAGGGGTGAAGTTTGAGGTTTTGTCAAGATTAGTCCCTCAAGGTTATATCACTAGTTGCATCACACGTCCTTGTGTTATATGAAAGTTTTGGATATTGGCAGAAATACCCCTTGAGACTTATAGAAGTTATTACACCCATGGTCCTTGCGAGTTATAACTTTGGCTAGTTGGCAGACTTGGCCCTTGTTAATACTTTGGGCAATTGGCAGAATGAGCCCTTACAAGTATTTTTCCTTCTTTTTCCTTCATTAAATAAGTTAGGGACTTGGCAATTTAAGTCCCTAAACTTATTTTTCTTCACTTGTGGCCTTTGGATTTGTCGGGGTTGACTTTGGTTGACTTTTTGACACTTGGGCTTTGTCTTGACTTTGTCTTTTCTATGCTTTTCCATTCCGTGCCCGGTTTTGTCGTTTTGGCTTGGTTTTTCGTCATTTTCTTAGATATCCGTTCCTGCACAACACAATTAGCAAAACAAGCATATTTTTGGCATTTTAAGTCCGTTTTTGGTTATTTTAACTTGTTTTTAAAGGTAAAAGGTGTATGTAATTAAACACATACCAACTGTTAAGAAGAAAATGCTTTGGATTGTGTTTTCTTTGTTTTGGACTAACACTTACAGGACAAGCAAAGCAGTATGGTTAAATTTAGTGATACCAATTGTGAAGTTTGTTAGAGGAAAATATGCTGATTAATGATAGAGAGGCTTTTGGGATAACTTGCCAATGGTTAATGCTAAGTTTACACCTGAGTTGGGAAGTCCTATAAAATCTTTTTCTTGAAACAACCTATGTCTGCCAGTGAGCCTAATGAAGCATCTGGGCATAGGCTATACTGAACACGAATTGATGGCTTTTAGTTTAGTTAGATGTATGATCTAACTCATCTTTACCCAATTCTATCATTTTCCATAGTGTGTTAGTCTATCTGGACTTGTTTAGAGAACTGGAGTAGAAAAGTGAATCTAATACATTTGTGTTAGAGGTAACACCTGCCACTGAGTTGGAAACCTGTCAAAAAGGCTCTTTTAATGAGTCTATCTAAACACAGGCAATATTTATACTGAAATCATTGGTTCTTACACAACCAGAGGTTAAATGCAACTGAAATGATTAAGCGTATTCCTTTATACTTAATCCCTTCAAAAGTATGAGTGCAGTATTGTTTTGAAAGAAAATTTGAGTTAATAGTGTTGGGTAAAGTTAATACGGCTAGGCTTAATATTAGTACTGTTAGGCTAAACTTAGTACTGCTAGGCTACCGTTAGTGCTATTTGGGGAATAACAGATTTTTATTAATTAAATATAGCCATTAAGATAATTACTTCGCTTATAGGTTTCCTTAATTTGAATAATTCATAATCTTTCTTTAAATCATAAGATTTCTTCAAGATAAAGAACCAATTTTATTCAGTTGGTCTAATCAAAACCTGAAGTGCTATCTATATAATCTCAATTGACTTTGCCAAACATACATACTCTCATAAACGAACATAACCCAGAACTCTAATCGAACTTTTCTCAATCAAAAATGGCGAATTTGGAATTCTGTGACACATACAACATGGTCGCCTACTTAAAGAAACCCGAGGGAAGTAAAGGATTTCACCAAATAGTAGATTTTCTCAATGCCAGTCACATAAGGTATGCTCTTACTAAAAATCCTACTATCTATGTTTCTTACATCAAATAGTTTTGGCAAACTGCTACTGCCAGAACACTTGATAATGGAGAAATAGAATTAACTGCTACAATAGATGGCAAAGTTAAGACTATTATTAAGGGATCTGTTAGGAGGCATCTCTAATTAGCAGATGTTGATGGTATTAGTTCTTTGCCAACTACTGAAATTTTTGAACAACTTTCATTAATGGGTATGTGTCAACTTTTAACAAATTGACCTTTCAAAAAGGACACTTTTCCCCTCAATGGAGATTTCTCATTCATACCATCCTACATTATCTAAGTCCTATGAAAACCTCTTGGGAACAATTCAGAAGCAATATAGCAACTTCTATTATTTGCTTGGCCACTAATAAGAAATTTAATTTTTCTAAACTGATTTTTGATGGTATGTTGAAAAACTTGGATAGTAAACACAAATTTTTAATTTATCCAAGATTTATTCAAGTGTTTTTGAACAAGCACAAGAGATTGCTTCAACCTTACACAAGACTTTATATTGCTCCTACCCACACTCAAAAACATTTTAGCAATATGAAGAGGGCTTCTAAGGGTTATACTGTGGAAAACATTCCATTGTTTCCTGCAATGATTGTTCAGGGCCCAATTGTTCAGGGTGAAGGATCAACACACCCAGTTAAGTCCCATCACACACCCACCAGTGCTCTATCAACCTCACAACCACCATTTTCACCAACCTCTAGGAGAACAACCAAACAAGAATATGTGGTTCCTCAGACCAGATCTCCTACTCTGACCCTTGTAGAAGATGAGACTATCTATGAGGAGAGGGAAGACAGTGTGGAAAGGGCTGCCACTAATGCTACTACCTTATATGCAGAGCAGGGCAGTGGTAACATAAATAGGACCTAATCCACGGCAATACCTAATGATCCTTTTCCTTAAGGAATTGGTTTAGGTGGTAGTCCCAGGCGCCAAGATACCATATTAGGGGATAGACCTGCTCAAACTAGGTTTGAGAGGTTGTCTAAATAGTCCAATGATTCACCTCTCCCAAGAGTTAACAGACTTGGAAGTGATAAGGGCAGTATGACACAACAAGAATTGATGGTTTTCTGTACAACATTGTCAAAGAAAGTGGAGAGATTGGAGACAGACTTGCAGTAGACCAAGCAAATATATGGTGCTGCTTATACTAGACTTATCAAGAAGGTAAAAAAGTTAGAGAAAATAGTTAAGTCCAGCCAAGCTAGAAGAAGGGCAAAAATTGTTGTCTCTGATGATGAAGATGATTTGGAGGATCCTTCCAAACATGGGAGGAAGATAGCTGAAATTGATCAAGATCCTAGCATTTCATTGGTACAACATGATGCAGAGATTTAAGGGAGGTATGAGCATGATATGGAGTTTGACTTTGTCTTTGATGCTTCTAAGGAAGTTTCTACTACTGAGAAAGATGTTAGTACTGCTGAGCAAGTTTATACTGCTGGTACAGCAGTTACTACTGCTAGTGTTTCTGTTAGTACTGCCAGTCCTATAAGAAATACTGGAGTTTCTATTGCTGATGACATTACTATGGCTGAGACACTGTTGTATACCAGGAAGAGTGCAGTCAAAGACAAAGGAAAAGGTAAAATGGATGAATCTGAAAAGGTTAAGACCAAGACAAAGTTGCAGCAAGAACAAGAAAGACATGATTTTGAAGCAGCTGTAAGATTGCAAGCTGAACTTAAGGAAGAAGAGAGGCAAAGGATTTTCAGGGTACATGAAGCATCTAGCTCTTTTAATGTTGAAGAATGGGAAGACATACAAGCTAGAGTTAAAGCTGATGAAGAGTTAGTGCAGAGGTTATGAGTAGAGGAAAAGAAAAGTACACTGAAGCTAAAAAAGCAAGAATGCTTGCAAAGCTTATCAACCAGAGAAAGAGGTATTTTGCTACACAAAGAGCTGAAGAAAGGAGGAACAAGCCACTCACACAGGCTCAACAGAGGACCTATATGTCTAATTATATCAAGAACATGAGAGGTTATACAATGCAGCAGTTGAGAGGCTATTCCTTTGATGAGATCAAGAATTTGTTTGAAACAACAATGAGGAAGGTAAACAGTTTTGTTCCAATAAAGAGTGAAGTTGACAGAGCAGTTCCTGAGTTAGCAGCTGGAAGTTTAAAAAGGGCTGCAGAAGAAGAACTTGATCAAGAAAGTTCTAAGAGGAAAAAAACTGGTGAAAGCTCAGAACTAGTTGAAGAACCAAGAGATAAAGAAGCTGATGAACTATCACAAGAAGAGCTACAACAAATGATGATAACAATTCCAGAGCAAGGGATGAATGTTGAAGCCTTACAAACTAAGTATCTAATAATTAACTTGGAGATTTACACTAAAGGTACTAGGAAGTACTAGAAGATCACCAGAGTTGGAAATCATACTAAGGTACATCACTTCTTTGATGATATGCTGAAAGCCTTTGATAGGGTTGATTTAGTGATGCTGTGGAGTCTGGTTAAAGAGAAGTTCAATTCAACAGAACTAATAGATGACAAAGAAAGAGAGATATAGGTTGAGTTGAAGAGATTATTTAAGCCAGATACAGATGATGAGTTATGGAAGCTTCAAAATCATATTCATGATTTAACTTGGAAGCTATATGATTCATGTGGAGTTCATCATGTATCTACAGAGAAGGGAATAAACATCTACATGCTGGTAGAGAAGGATTATCCATTGTCAAGGGGAACTCTTACATTGATGTTGCTCGCAAAGCTCTTGGTGGATTAAGATAATGAGAAGTCTAGAGAACTTCTTAGTAAGATATTCATGCAGGTTGAAAGACCAAGAAGATGAAGTTTTTGGAAGAATCCTCCCAAAGAACAAGGTTTAATTCAAGAAACTTGATGATTTAGAGGTAAATCACAAGTTTAGAGGAGGATTGTTGGGAATTAAAAGTCTTCATACTTAGTACTGCCAAGCCAAGAGTTAGTACTGCTCAAATTATAACTGCCAGTACTAATAAGTTAGTACTGCTAGAGTAAGTTAGTACTGTCAGTACTAACTTAAGACTGCTAAAGGACTTAAGACTGCTGGATGAAGATTAAGACTGCTAAAGTGATAAATACGTGTCAAGTGATTTGTATTGACTTATTCAGTGTATATCTTCTAAAGTTAGAAAGATACGTATAAGATTAGAATTATAGAAGATTTGTAGTTATTTTGTAATGGACTCCTTAGTGTATAAAAGGAGATCCTAGGTCATGGTATTAGATATACGTTTTGATATATAGCTTCAAGGTTGTAAACCCTAGTACTACACAGAGTACTCGTATTATTGATAATAATAATATTGGAGCTTTTCAGTAATATCATTATTCCTATAATTTACTGTTTCATTAATTTTCTTTTAAGTATTAAAGAGTAGATTTTGCATACTCTTTAGTATTCATAAAGTTTCTGCCATATTTATTTTGGATCTATCCAAAGTAACTTAAACTTTTCAAGCTATAAAATCAATCTTAAGTTGGGATCAATAAACTTTGTGCTTTGGTCTCTAAACCCAACATGCTGAGGCCTTAACAGCATTTCCCTTGTTTCACTTAACAACACTAAGAACTGCTTTTAGTCTAGCAGTATTAACTCTTGTTCCCTTAACAATATTAACCTTTTTAGTAAAATTACTGTTATTAGCTGCTGTTATTTTGTTAAAAGGCCTTCTAGCAGTTAAATATGCATTATTAATAACATTTTTCATGGGCCATGCATTATTCACTGCTGTTCTTGGTTGAACAGTATTAACTGGTCTAGCAGTATTAAGTGAGATTGGGCTAGACCTAGTTAAGACTGTTCTTGGAACCATGTTCCTTTTTGGACTGTGGTGAGTTAATTTAGAGAAATTCTATTTGTTCACCCTTTAAACATTGGTCCAAACTGGTTTTGCAAATCTTCCATTATTATACCAGTTATTACAATCATTTTTCAAATGATCAAAACTACCACACACATGGCAGGCTTTATTGAACATCTCAAAATCACTCCCTAATTTTTAAGACATCTATTGGTTCAAGTTTCTCTTGTTTCCTCTAGGACTAGGTGTGTTTTGCCTATTATTATCAACTGATGTTTTCCTAGGAGATTTTACTTGCTTAGTAGACTTAACAAAGTTTATCTTAGCAAAACTAGGTTTATTAAACATTTTAACTGTTTTAACCTTAGGCATATTTTCTTCATCACTATCAGATACCCAATCCTCAATAATTGGGGCTCTAGTTTCTTTCCTAGCAGTCTCAGGTTTATTAGTCTCAACAGTAGGCTTTTCAACTATAGACTCACTAACAGACTCATTCACTTCCCCAAAATCATCTAGACTAGGATAAACTAAATCAGGTTTTGGTGGCATAAAATTCCTAGTACAGGGAGGTGGGGCGGCATTATACCCTAATCTTGTTTTACACTTATCTATTATCTGACTGTCTAGAAGTTTACTTAGGCTTTTTAATGAATTTTCAAATTCCCAATATAAGGAGGTGGGAGAATATACAAGCTATGAACTCTATGGAAAACTGAGATGGAAGACTTATCACATTCTATACCATAGGATCCCCTTTTATACACTAAGGAGTCCTACAAGGCTTACAATACATTCCTAACTTATCATGATCTTTTCTATAAATAAACATAATCTCTTAATCAAATAAGTTATACATATCATTTACAAAAATAACTTAATACTTATCTTCAATCAATCTTTAATCCGTCTTTATCCTTTTGACAGCTATAAGTCTTCTAGTAGTTGTAATTCAGCACCAATTGTATCTTTATAACCAGCAGCACAAACTGAGCATAAGTGGTAGTAAGTACTAGCAGTACTATCTTTACGCTAACAATTGTAATTGTACTCTAGCAGCACTAAGTTATACTAACAGTACTAAGTTATACTAGCAGTAGTAACTTTTATACTAATAGTATTAACCACTTAGCATACTTTTAGTCTTGAACTCTGAGCAATCTTAACTTCAACTGACAGTAGTAACTCAATACTAACAGTACTAAATTATACTAACAGTAGTAACTAGCAATAGTAACTTTATACTACCAGTACTAACTACTTAGCATAATTTCCATTATGTACCTGAGCAGTATTAAGAATCCTTGAAGTCTTTTAAGTCTCAACAATCCTTCCCTAAACTTGATGTTCATCTTCTGAATCTTCAAGTTTCTTCATCAAAAGTCTTCATCATACTCAAGAGGATACATTCGAACCTTTTATTTACCACTTTGTTGTTTTACCATAAGCTTGAGCAGTTAATAGCACATCTCATTCCAATGATCAGCTTGAAGTTTCTTGTTTAGCATATTGGTGATTGTTATTGGTGTGAGGGGATATCTCTTTTCAACTAACATGAATATGTGCACATTTCCAACCTTACAAAGTGCACTCCACATGAATCATACAATTTCCAAACACTCACTATATAACCTTGTAGATCTCTCCATACTTTACTTCTAATGTCTAGTTCAAACATGACTTTAAAATCTCCTCAAAGCACTCTTTCATGTTCATCTTCAGGACCATGCTTTGTTTTGACTAACTTCCAAAGAGTCTCCAAGGTTCTTTTTGTAATAGTTTGAGCATCTAATCATTGAAGAATATCTCCTTGGAACTTCCGCACTGCTCTGATCAATGAAAATTGCACCATTATTCTTCTTTTAGAAGCTTGTATTCAACAATATAGGTGGTTTTGGTAGCAAGTGGTATACCATCAATTGCTATATCATCATCCTTTTTAATCACCAAATGCTTTTTCAATTCAGCTGTATCATCTGCTTCAACTTCTTCATGTTCATCAGTTTCTGTATCATCTCCCAGTTTTTGTCTCTTTGGAGATTCTTGTTGTTGCTCTTTTACTGCTCTTTTCTTACCAATACTCTTCTTTCTGCTGCTTTTAGCTTTCTCCACACTACCTTCTACCTTCTTTTCATTGCTTTCTTGTGCCTCTAAACTCATAGCAACAAAGGTATTTACCCTCTTCATCTTTTTGTCAAACAGCTTTTGAATTTCATCACAACTCTTTCCTTTTAGCTGTTGGTGTTTGTATCTACCCATGTGCTTAAGATAGGTAGACATTTAACTTCTCTTTTGTGCCTTGGTAGGAGGTATATTTCCATTTTCTTGTGCTCTTAGTGCAGCAAAATGTTTTCTTCTTTTCTCCATGAGTTCCATAAATAATTTTCCTTTTTCTTCATCTGTCAACTCCTCTCTTTCTTTTGTTTGGAGTCTCTCAGTCAGTAATCTATCAGCCTCCATCATAGCTTGTGTATTTTCCCATGATTTAATCAATGCTATGTTGGCTTCTTCTTGCTTTTGTCTTTCAAGCCTTTCTTCTTCATCCAATTAAGCTTGAATATTTCTGGCCAAATCTTCATAAAGAGCAACTTGATCTTTCCTTTTTAGAGGGACTTCTAGCTCAATCATAATTGCTTTTCTGTTGTCTTTACTCATTGAAGGTTGTGCTTCTAGTGAAGTTCTAAATTTACTTTGGCTCCTGAACTACAACCCCTCTAGCCTTGGGTCTTATAGTAGTTGTTGTTGTAGCAACAGTAATAACAACTTTAGGTTTAGCTGCTTTGATTTCAATAAGTGTTTGAGCCAAAGTTAATTCATCAATCTTAGCAGCAGTAACCCCTTCATCTCCTATATCAATAGTAGAAACTTAAATTGTAGGAGCAACACTATCTTCAACACCAGCAGTAGTAACTGCTTCACCAGCAGTACTATCATCAATCTTGGAACTCTGTTCATCTTTCTCACCAGTTGTAGCATCCACAAACATCTAATCACCATCTAGAACTCCAGTATCAAACATTAAATCTTCATCCTGCCTTTCTTGAGTTTCATTAACTAGAGTTACCTCAGCATCTGCATCAATATCCTCAATTATCCTCTCTTGTTTGGATGTATCCTCTTGAGCACCCAAACTATCATTTGAGGATTCAATTCTTAAAACTGCACCAAATTTCTTTAATCTTTTAATCCATGTTGTTCTGAACTTGCTCTTCCTTTCCAGCTTATCTACCCTCTTCTTAAGACTAGCAATTTCAATAGCTTGATCAGTTTTAGCCTTTTCCAAGTCAAGAACCTGTTTTTGCAAATTGGTACATAAAACCATCAAATCATTAAGTTGCATACTATCCTTACTACTGGGTAGTGGATCATTGGAAGGTGTTGGTTCACTTTCCTCATGCTCTGCCTCATCATGAGTAACTTCTGCTTCCTTCCTTTGTTTCCTTTTGGATTTTTGTTTCTTCTTGGGTGGAGAGGATGTAGATGGTTGATCAACAATGGGTATTTGATTGGAATCAGTTAGATGCTCTGAGTCCTCACCCACTTTTTCAGAAGCTTGAACCATCATTGTATCAAATAAAGGTGTTATCCTCCCAGAAAAATCCTTTCCTTCTCTCTTCATGTTAGCAAAAAATTTCTTTGTGTAAGAGGGATTAACAAAAATCTTCTTGTGATGTGACATGTCTCCAAGCTGTTGATTGATGAAAACTTGTAGAAATCGTGGATACAGCAGAAATTTAACCCCTCCATCTAAGTGTTTTACCATAGCATCAAAAATGTACTTAGACAGATTAAACTTTTAGTTTTTTGCCAAGCAGATAATCAAGGAAGCCATTTTACTACTGAATTCATTCCATGCAGTGGATTTGGCACTAAGGCATTGTGTAATAGTGTGAATCAAAAAGTTCCACTGTGGAGAAAAAAAAAGCTTTATAAAAAGTAAGCTTTTGAGACTGTTTTTCATACCCTATTCGTGCGAGTTCTTCAAAAATAATAGCAGTTGGCAAGCAATCAGTACCTCCTGCATCTTCCTAGTAAAGATCACTCCTAATGCTTATCTCCGTAATGATGAGCTTCTTTTTATCAATTAGGGCTTGTATCTGACATACATCATTAACCGTCTTGACCTTTGCAGTTGCCCAAAACTGTTCAATACAAGATGTGTAGATAGTTAGATTGACTGTTAAAGCATAATAAACAGAAGTTGCTTTCAGGAAATCAATAATCTCTGGAAACCCATCACTTTCTCTAGGTTTTTCCAAGAAGGCGACCACATTGTGTGTTTCAGCAAATTTAGGGCTTGACATAATGATGATTTTGATTATCAAAGATGAAAATTGAGTTGGGGTTTATATTTAGAGAGTGTTTGAAAGATTGAAATCCAATAACAAATCGAATGAAACCCTTAATCGAAGTATTTATAGAATCACCCTTAGCAGCATGAACTTAAACTAGCAGCACTAATTGATGCTTAACATCATTAACTTAAACCGACAGTAGTAAGTTAAACCTAGTAGCATAAATAAATACGGGCAACATTAATTTAAGCCTAACAACATTAACTTAAGCTTAGCAACATTAAGTTAAAGCTTAGCAGCATTAAATTAATACACAAGTAATCACCCAAATTTCATTCCAAAAAGAAATCTTCATCCACAAGCTCTTTTTCTGTTTTTATGCTCACAATATCTCTCAATTCTTTTTGCTCACATAATCACTCATTTATGTTTTTATGCACACATCTCTCTTTCTATTTTTAAGCTTACTTAATCTTTCATTTCTTTTGCTCACCAAAACACTCTTTCTATTTTTGTTACACAGCTCTCTTTCTGTTTTTAAAACTCACCATTTCTCTTTATTCTTTTTCCTCACAAATTCACACAATTTTATACAATGTGCCATCAATTCCATAAGTTGCATACTATCATCCCCACTTCCAAATGTGTTAACTTTTGAGAGAGGTGGATCATTGAACTGTTTAGATGTAGTCTCTAACCAAGTTTGAGCAACTACATCCCCCAATATGGCATCTTGGCACCTGGGACCACTACTTGAACCAATTTCCTAAGAACTTAGCTCATTAAGTGTTGCCATAGATTGGGTCTTAATTTATGTTACCACTGTCCTGCTCTGCTTTAAAGCTAGAAGCAGTAGTGGCAACCCTTTCCATTATGTCACCCAACTCCTTATGGACAGCCTCATCACTAACCTTTTTTAAGGGGACCACAAGACTGAGGTATCTTTGTGTCCCGACCTCTTTTGACACATCACACACTTGAGCATGATATTACATGTATTGTCATCAATTTTGACTGCATAATGACAACATAATCCTCCCCTCAATTCAATACCAGATACTTAATATGCTTAGCATGCAAATGTTAGTCCAAAACCAAAAATACACACTCCAAAGTATTTTCTTGTTTAGCAGTTTTAATTATGACTAATAGTTTTAACCAACAGTCTTAAGTATAACTAGCAGTATTAATTATACTTATTAGTATTAACATTTACCTTAGCAGTTTTAACACTAACATCAATAATTATACACCAACATGCCTTTATTCATCACAAGCACACTAGAAAAGACTAGATAGACATGTGAGAATTCATGAGGATCCATATTTATGTATACTCCATGATTAAAAATTAAGAACTGTTAAGCCTCATAGATTGAGTAATCCAATGCTATCAATTAGAAAGTTAAACCTGCCAGCATTAAAAGCTTTGGTGAAAAGATCTACAACATTTTGGTCTGTGTGAATCTTGATCACTTGTATCAATTTCTTCTCATATGAATCTCTGATGAAATGGTGCCTTATCTCTATGTGCTTGGTTTTGGAGTGAGACACTGGATTCTTCACAATACAGATTGTACTTTCATTATCAATGTAGATTTTGGTGTTCATGAAATTGAATCCATAGTCAAGCATCTGATTTTGGATCCATAACACCTGTCCACAACAGTTAGCAACATCATCATATTCTGCTTTAGTTGTTGAGTTGGCTACTATTGTCTGCTTCTTACATTGCCATGAAATCAATCTCTTGCTAAGAAATTGACAACCTCCTGTTGTGGATTTCTTGTCAAGACTAGCTCCAGCATAGTCACTATCAAAAAAAGCTTCCAAGTAAAATGGTGAATCTCTAGGATACTAAAGGCCTAATTTAGGTTGGCTGTTTAAGTATCTAAAGATCCTCTTCACAACATTAAGGTGTGAAGTTTTTGGAGTAACTTGGAACCTTGCACAAGCACAAACAGCAAACATAATGTCTGGTCTAGAAGCTGTTAAGTACATCAATGATCCAATCATTGATCTATATAAGTGTACATCCACATCCTCAGCTTCTTCATCTTTTACCAATGCCTTGTTTGTCTCCATTGGAGTGCTTGCTGTCTTTACTGAGGCAAAATCAAACTTTTTCAAAATCTCAGCCACATATTTATCTTGGCTGATAAATATCCCATCACTCTTCTGTTTAACCTGAAGTCCCAAAAAGAAAGAAAGTTCTCCCATAGAACTCATTTGGAACTTATCATGCATCAGTGTTTCAAATTCATTACTCATCTGTTTCTTGGTTGATCCAAAGATGATATCATCAACATAAACCTGTACTAGCAGGATATCATCTTTATGCCTTTTAATGAACAAAGTTTTATCAATTTGACCCCTGTGAAAACCATTGTCCAGCAAGTAAGTTGACAATGTCTCATACCATGCTCTTGGGGCCTGATGTAGTCCATAGAGAGCCTTTTCTACCTTGTAGACTTTATCTGGAAAGTGTGGATCTTCAAAACCAGGAGGTTGACAGACATACACCTCCTCTTCTATCTTTCCATATAGAAAAGCACTCTTCACATCCATTTGGTAGACTACAAAATCTTTGAAGGAAGCATAAGCCAGAAATAATCTTATGGCTTCAATCCTTGCAACTGGTGCAAAGACTTCATCATAATCTATACCTTCCTCTTGAGTATGACCCTGAGCAACTAGTCTAGCTTTGTTCTTCACCACTATGCCTCTTTCATCCTTCTTGTTTCTAAAAACCCATTTAGTACCAATTGCCCATTTGTCTCTAGGTAAATCAACTAAGGTCCAAACATTTAGTAGTTTAAATTGTAGAAGCTCATTCTGCATTGCTTCCACCTAGCTTGGATTTTATAAAGCTTAAACTGGTTTCTTGGGTTCCATTTGAGATAAGAAACAGGCAAACAAACAATTCTGAAAATCTTTGTGATTTGTTCTCCTAAGCTTGTAAACTAAGGAAAACAAATCATGTTCTTCAGTTATCTTGGTCATGTGTCTTGCCTGTACAGGTGTTTTTAGACTTCCAATCACTTGATCTTCAGGATGATCTTTATGAAATTTGGTGAAAGTAGAATCAGGGACTGAATAAGATGAAATTACATTGTTTATATCAACCTCTTCTTCCACATCCTCATCATCATAAGCATTTCCAAAGATGCTAGTATTATCCATTGAAGATATATTTGGGACAGGTGGAAGGGTAAATGCATTTTTGAAAAGAGAAAATCTTTCAAAAAGTTGTTCTTTAGATTCATTAGCAGTACTAATAGAAGGTCCAGCTACATTAACTGGTGTTGATGGAACATCATTATCAAATGATGGTCCAGCGGTACTAATAGGTGTACTAACAGTATTAATACCATTAGTATTGTTAGTGTGTTTAGTCTGCATTTCTCTTTGATGTAACCTTTCTAATGCACTTCTTGCTTATTGATCATGCTTCCTACTTTTATCTGAAATTTCATTTTCATCTACTTCTGTAGGCTTCTTTCCAGCATTCCCTTCACTATCCTTAGGACCTTGAGAGATTAATGGATCAGTTATGCATAAAAGTATTAGGATGTACTCTTGTTTAGGTTCTTTATCCTTTTTAGCTTGACCTGCAACAATGTTATCTTTGGTTCCTGCAATACCATTAGTTTTGTTCCCTGCAGCAACTGGCACATAATTCATAGATATTGACAAAGAATCAACATTAAAAAGCCAGTCTGGTCCATTTCCTTTCACATTAGGTGTATTTTTAAGAAATCTAATGTTTAAGGTCTCTTTAACAATCCTGGTCCTTTTGTTAAATACTCTCATAGCTTTACTAACCACAGAATACCCAACAAAAGGTAGTTGGCAACTGCTTCAGCCCAAAAGGTAGTTGGCAACTTAGCAAGCAGTATTAACTGCTTCAGCCCTATTTAGTACATAGCAAGCAGTATTAACTGCTTCAGCCCAAAAGGTGGTTGGCAACTTAGAGTCTACTAACATAGTTCTTGCAGCCTCTATCGGTGTTCTATTCTTCCTCTCAGCAACACCATTCTGCTGAGGAGTCCTAGCCACCCTGAATTCCCTCTTAATCCCCTTTATTTCACAAAACTAATTCATTATACTTTTCTTAAACTCAGTTCCATTGTCACTCTTGATAACTTTTACTTTAAGATCTAGTTTATTTTCTATTTCTGTTATGAAGGTCTTTAGGATCCCACTAGTCTCATCCTTAGTGGCCAAAAAGAATACCCAAGAAAATCTACTAAAGTCATCAGTGACAACTACGAAATAAGACTTTTTCATTAAACTCTTAACATTTGTAGGACCAATTAAGTCCATATGAAGCATATGTAAGGGTTTGCTGATAGAGTTCACAAGCTTGGTCTTATAGGAGGCTTTGTGTTGCTTTCCTTTCTGACAGGCAACATATGAATAATCATTTTCAAAAATCTTTGAAGGTAAATCTTTTACAAGGTTTCCCTTCACAAGTTTATTCATTATTTTAAAAATAATGTGCCAAAGCCTCCTGTGCGATGTATTGGATTCATCAACTATGGCCTTAGCAATGAGACAAGTTAAACCTCCAGTGGGAGCAACACTCTTTAGGTCAACACTGTAAATGTTGTCCTTTCTTGTAACTCTCAGCAATACTTGACTTTCATCAAGTAGCTTAAAGTCAGAAGATAAGACAAGACACTTAGTGTCAGTAAAAAGAACATTGTTCTTTTTGTCACAGATTTGTGACACACTGAACAGATTATACTTAAGCTCCTTACAAAAGCACACATCATCAAAATCCAGTGACTTTGTTTTGATTTTACCTTTTCCAGAAATTCTGCCTTTACCATCACCAAAGGAAACAAATCCTCCATCATAATATTCATATTCATCAAGATAGCACTTGTTTCCTATCATGTGCCTGGAACAACCACTGTCAATAACTGCTTTTTCCTTATACTCCTTCTGCTATGGGTTGCCATGCACATAAAATAAGAGACTTAGACTCTTTTAGGGAGCCAGGGCATTATAGACTTGCATCTGCCTCGTGCATCAATGTAAGAATATTTCTTGAATGTAGTTGATGCACTACTGTTTTTGGCTTTCCAAACCCAGCATGCTGAGGCCTTAACAGCATTAGCCTTTTTCCCTTATTTTTACTTACTACTGCTCTATCCCTAGCAGTATTATGTTTTAACCTAGCAGTATTAACATTTGTGTTGATAATATTGTTCTTGTTGGCAAAATGTATGTTAAAAGGCCTTGAACTTTGTGAATATCCTCTTTTAAAATCATTTATTTTTGGTCTAGGATGGTTCACAATTAGTTTTGAGACAGCAGTATTAACTTGTTTGGCAGTATTAACTGCTTTTGTGTTAGCAGTATTAACTGGTCTGACAGTATTAACTGCTACACCAGCAGTACTAAGTTTCCTTGACCTAGTTAAAACTGCTTGTGGAACAAACCTTCTTTTGGGGTGAAGGTGTGTGATTTTATTAGTAAAGTTCTTATGATTCACCCTTCTTGAGTTGTTCCACACTGGCCTTACAACCTTTTTATCACACACATAATGAAGATGCTCAAAACTACCACAAACATAACAAGCTTTATTAATCATTTTAAAATCACTTCTTAGTCTTTGGGATATTTGATTGTTACAATTTCTTTGGTTCCCTCTAGGATTGTGTTTGTTATGTTTAGGTGTATCTGTTTCCCTAACAGTCTTAACATATTTTATCTTTTCAGTGCTAAGTCTTACAGTCCTATCATTAGGTTCTACCTCACTTTTATCATCAGAGTTCCAATCCTCAATGATTGGAGCACTAGAATTGTTCATCCTAACAGTATTAGATTCAACTGTGTTGGAAACACCCTTATTTTCAACTGTCTTTACATTACTAGGTAAAATAACAGTAGTAACATCCATATTCTCACTTTTAACTATTTCATCTATAAATGTTAGATCAGGTATGCGAGGTATGAAATTCCCTGACAAAGGTGGGGGAACTGATTGATATCCCTTATTTGATTTAGACTTATCAGTTAAATTCACAAACCTTTCTACTGCAGGAGAAGCTGCAGTAGCTGCATTATATTCTAGTCTTGTTTTAAACTTGTCAATTACTTGACTTTCTAGTATTTCATTTAAAGACTTGGATGAATTTTAAAACTTCTCTAATGTTTGTTTTAAGTGATCTCTTTCTTTTTCTGCTTTTTCCAAATTCATTTTGTATTCATCTAATGCATTATCTCTTAGTCTAACTTCAAGTTTTAAAACATTTATGCTCTCTTCTAACACAACCTCATTTTTCTTATAGTGGGCTAGTCTAGCTTCTACTGATTCTAAACCTGCTTTATAAGATAATAAATTAAATTGAGACTTTTTGGAATCTGAAGACAAACTATCATATTGTTCTTTAAGAGTAGCATAAGCTTTCACACATGTTTTAGAACAAGAATCTACCTCAGAATCTGAACTAGAAGAACTTCCTGAAGATGTAAATGCCATCAATGCATGGTTTGTAGGTTGCTCTTCTTCAGCTTGGTAGCTCCAGTCATATCCTCTAATTCCATCTTAAGTTATCAAGGCATTCTGAGTAGGCGACTCTATTGGGATAGTTCTTGAATTATTCTCTCTTCCTTTATTCTCCCGATTCCTTGGAAACCTACATTCTCTTGCAAAGTGTCTATTTTTATGACAATTGTAGCATTCCACTTTTGACTTGTCAAAACCAACTCTTTGACCATTTATGTCCAGCTTCCTCCCTGTTCTCTTGATAAACCTTATTGCTCTGATTGTCAGCATGGCCATCTCTCATTGAAGATCAATTTCTTCCAGATCATCAGGATGAAGTTGTTCCAGATCTTCTTGAGCAAGTCAGGAAGAGTTGGGTTGACTTGCAAGGAAAGCACAGATCACAGCATCACAAAGATTATCTATAAAGTTAACACCATTACCTTGAGTATGAGCAGTACTAACACCATGAGCAGTTTTATCTGCTTTGTTAGTGTTGTTGGTGTTGTTAGTGTTGTTGGAGACAAAGTCCACATTTTGTAAATTTTTACTTGTGTTTGATGATCCTCTAAGTTCAGGTTCATATATCTTTAAGTTATTATACAAGTCATCCAAGCTGATGGTTTCAAGTTCTACCTTGTTCCTCCAAATTAAAGCATGAGTCTTCCATTCAGATGGAAGACTTCTCAAGAGCTTTAGGTTCATATCTTCTTGGTTAATCACTTCTCCTTGGATCTCCAACTGACTGATAAGTTTTTGTAACCTATCAAAGGTTTGATCCATTGTTTCTAAACTTAATGCAGCAAAGTTATCATATTGTTGCTTGAGAAGTGTCCTCTGTACCTTCTTGGACTCCTTGTTCCCTCCATATCTCTTCTCTATAGCTTCCATTAGTAATTTTTCATCTTGATATGAGTGGAACTTCAGTTGGTATTTGTTTGGGAGTGCCATCAACAGGGTTGCTCTTGCTTTCATCTCATTTCTTATATCCTATTTTTCTTCAGCAGTGGTGGGTTCATATTCCTGTTCAACTATTCTCCTAAGCACTTTGTTCCCATTCTTGATTGCTTCCCATAAAGAGTAGTCAGTCATTAGAAAGTATTGTTCTATCCTCATTAGCCAGAGATCATAGTCTGCTAGGTTGAGGATAGGTAGTCTTGCAGTCAGATTAGTAGTGGTAGTTCCTACCTCCATCTTATTACTAAAAAAATAGATCTTGGATGTATTGGTTGATTCTTCTTATTCAAAGCTTCATAACAGGCTCTGATACCACTTGTTGATCCCAATGAATAGATCTTCAACTCCTTAGCTTGTAAGGTTTAGTATCCTTGGATAAATCTAAAATTACTAAGAATGAAACTTTGAGTGAATGATATAAACTATGCGGAATCTAGTTTATACTACTAAGAGGCAAACACAATGAAATATGTTTGATAGAATATATAACACAACAAGCTTTAATATATTAATACGATCACTCTGACTTAGTGATAGGGTTTACAACCTTGAAGCTATGAACTTTATAAAAAACTGATATTAAGAGTTCTGATCTCCCTTTCTATACTCTAGGATCTCCTTTTATACACCAATGAGTCCTTTACAAGATGACTATAAATCTTAGGATATATTCTATAATTCTAAACATATACATATCTTCCTAACTTTATAAGATATACACAAAGATTTAGTTCATACAAATCTTCTCACGTCTTTATCTTCAAGCAACCTTCATGCAGCAGTACAAAATCTTCAGTAGTATTAAGTTTAATACTGGCAGTACTAATTTCCTTCTGGCAGTACTAACTTTCTTCTGGCAGTACTAACTTTCTTCTAGCAGTACTAACTTCTTGAACTAGAAGTACTAACCTATGAAGATTTATTCCCAGCAGTCTACTTAGTATTTCGCTAGAGCAACGCACAAGTAAGGTAGTATGAAGACTATTACAAGGCCCCTAGGAGTATACTAAGTGCATGTAAAATATATTAAAAGTGGATCAACCATATTAGGGGGCAAGGTAGTATGAAGACTGTTACCTGATGGTATCCTTTCTACACAATCATGTTTTCCTAGACATATCAACAGCAATACAGACAAAAGCTAGTTTTCTAAGACCTAACATGCATATCTATCACAAGAAGCAACACCACTAAGATCTACATTCTAGGTTTCATACAATAATAAATAAACACAATGGGAGGTTTAGCCAAGCATGTTAAAAATAAAGCAAGAACAATAAATAATCACACAACAAGACATATTGAATGATTAAGTAAACCTTACTTGATTAAAACATGAATTTGAGGAAGTACAATAGGGTTTTTAGGCTCTAAAATCGTCCCTAATAGCTGCTAAATGAACTAGGGTTCGTACCCTCTTTTTATTCTAAATTTACACACCCGAAACACTAAATTCGGGTTTGTATATATAGGAAAATCATTGTGACGGCGTCGAGTTTTAGTCGTGATGCCGTCATGATAGAGAATATTCTAGATAATGGACTGGGTCGTGTACTCTGACGCCGTCTTGAGATCCTGTGACGCCGTCTTGGTCTTCGTTGTGACGGCGTCACGTTGTATTAGTGACGCCGTCTCTAGCTTCTGAGAACATTATCTTGAGTGATTTTGGTGTAGGTCCGTAGTCTTATCCGTTTCTTCTCCAAATGTGCCCAAGTCACGTGTAATTCTTCCAAATGTGAAATACCTGAAAAGAAACGATTAAGTACCTATTTTAGGCGTAAATGCACGATTTAGGGGGTTAAACGACCCCGAAAAAGTGTATACAATGACACCTCATCAAATACCCTTACACTTAGGATTTGCTTGTCCTCAAGTAAATGGGCTTTTCTACCTAGACAATAACAATTTGAGGGTCATTTTACCTACTCTTTAAAAGTATTCTACAACACAACCTTCTAGACCTCGTAATTAAAATCACGGAAAATATATACTAGCACCTCACATAAGTGTTTGGGGATTCTCTCTTTCACTCGGTTGTATAATAAATTATAACATATGGGGGAAACGGAAAATCAACACTCATTACCTGTCATAGCATATAAATTACCATAGGCTTAGTAGAGGATCAAACCTCCACCACTAGGTGCAAGTATTATTCATTACTATCTAAGAGGTGTTTTAAAGGGTTGTGGAGTGTAGGTGTAAGATAACATATAAGGGAAATGGAAATGGATGGGATATATTTGGGTGGCTTTAGGTGAATTTGGAGTGGAAGGGTTAGCTAATTATTTACACGAATACACGTTGCTTTGGTTGCTAAGCCAAGACTCAGACGAAGATCTACAAACTCTACAAAACTCTACACCAATCTCTTTCTTTTTCTTTTCTCTTTTTCTCATTTTTTTTAATAACATAGTACTTCACATGGGGTTTATAACACGTACCCCTACACTTGAGCTTTTACATGCTCGATATTTACAATCTAACTAATGACCCATATTGAGGTGGATCAAAATAACATGGAGATCATTTGACAAACATATGGGGGTATTGACTTAACTTTTCTTCCCTATTCTTTCGCGAAATAAATACTACCATGAATCCCAATCGTCCCAAAACTGTATTTACAAGGATAAGGACTTAGCAACCGTGTATTCAAATAATTAACTTGGGTTAAACACAATAATGTACTGAAAATGAGTACATATAAGGTAGGCTAAGGCGATTTGGTTGTAACGATTAGTTTAAGGGTGACAATGCTCTTCATTAATAATCTAGAATCCACCAGAAATATACGAGAACCGTAAAAAAGGGATAGGATCAGAGGGTTATACTAGGGTATCCTACACTAATAATGAGTGCATGGCAATGGTGTGGGATAGTTATATGATCGATATGACCATCATAACAATTATAGGTTTAAAACATGGGTTAATCCTAATGCCTCTTATCAAGCAAATCCTAATACATACTATACGGTCTTGGGATGCATCACAAAAACAAGTTCTAGAATTTAATATGCTACCGGTATACTCTCATAATCCTAAAGTAACCGATACCGATGTTCTAGAAAAGGCGACAAAACCGTGCATACACATCCGTAATGACGGAATAGACACACATGATTGCTCACCCTTAACTCGAACAAGCTAAAGGTATACTATCTAAGGGCGAACCTTACATTGTAGGGGTGGAATTTTAAGGGTTTTTGTGCTAGTAATATAAATTTCTATCCATGAGACGCTATTAATACTTGGTTTTCGTCGGTATGTGTCGTAAAAAAATTTAAATTTGGGTAAAAATCACCTCTTATGCTATGTTTCGATAAATTACCCATCATTTTAAGGAACAAAGCAAATGAAAATGAAAGAATAGTTTCTAAGGCTTATTTTCCCTCTACACTTAAGTTGAACATTGTACCCAATGTTCTCTAGAAGTACCCGTAAGAACGAATAAAAGGAAGAGAAAATAAGGAAAAGAAACTAACTCCCCTGGTTTGCTCAATAATAGAGAAGAAACATGCGATAACTGGTTAAATCGTCCTCCAAGAATCATCCAATGAAAGCATCCTAAGATCTTCCAAGCTTCTTCTCATCAAATATAACCTGTAATCAAAGACAAAGACAACTACACCAAGCATAAAATATGCGATTTACCAATATATAAAGAATGTGAATTTAGGGTTCGACTCGATAGATACGATGAGAGAATTGTTAAACTTATTAGGTTTTTGTAGGTTTTCTAACTAGACATATAAATATATTAAATGTTTATCAAGTTTTATTTTCAAAAATAATTAAAAACTTTAAGTTTTCTGGACCTGGGCGTATGACGCCGTCAGGGTTGTTATGACCCCATCACAGGTGTCGTGGTGACGGCGTCGCGTGTAAACCGTGATGCTGTCTCCACGTTCTGTGAAAATAAAATTTTTATTTTTGATGAAAAATTGCCCGCACTTGATTCCATAAGTTAATTCGTATATAAATAGCTACATAAAACCTGAGATTTAACAATTCAATCATATGACTCGAAACTAACACGAATTAATCTAAACAGTTTATTTAACATGCTTGAACTTGGCTCAAAAGCCGGATAAATTCCCCTACACTTATTATTTGCAAAATACATTTGATTGAAATTAAGACGAGGTTAAAGACAATACAAAGCATGATTACAAGATAGTTCAAACATAATAAAACAAACCATAAAGAATTAAAACACACATGACACTCCTAATTTGCGGGAAAAGTAAACTGGGTTGCCTCCCAAGAAGAGCTTTTCTTTATTATCGAGTCTTGTAGCTAGACACGAAGTCACACGTCAAGTGTCGTAGAAGTGGTCCAAGTCGATGATTTATTTTGGATTTTCTCTTTGGGAGAGCTTCCTAGTAGTGGGGATTGATTGTAGGGTTTTGGTAAATTCCTCTCCATCGGGGTCAATTAGTCTAATCTTGGCATGCCATGCTCCATCTCCGTGTTTGGGTGGTTTGTCCCAGTTAATTGGTTTTTTTATTAGATACTCTGATTGCTACATGTTACACTTAAGGTTAATAGGTATGGCTCCTAGGAATTCCACCATCCTCCTAAACACTAAGGTATCCTTAAAAGGATTAAGCTCGACATCTCTAGAAATTTCCCATTCTTCGGGCACATGGCAGTCTAAGAAGTCTTTCCTAGCATAGTAAAGGGGTTTTGCGCCTATTCCGCCCGAGCTAAATCGGGGTTTATAGGATTCCCTTTTTCCAACTGTGGTCTAATAAGGTGCTTCCTCCTCACCTAAGTCTACTCCTTTTACACTGAATACCGACCTAGTGATTCCTTCTCCTACTGTTATTTTGGCCATCATACAATATATAACTGCGTTGGCGGTAGCTAAGAATCCTCTTCCTACAAGCAAAGGGGTTTCGGGGTCCTTTTTCATATCGAGAACATAGAAATCATTTAATAGTTTTAATTTTGCTATGTGGACTTCTATATTTCTAACAATCGCAACGGGGTAGGATTTGGTTCCGTCAGCAATCCAAAGATATGGTCAGTCTCTTCTAACAGTCCGATGTTAAGCTTTTTGAAGAGGTAAAGTAGGATTATGTTTACACATGATCCTAGATCAGCCATGGTGTCGAAAGGTTTTGAGTCCCCTAATCTATAAGGTAGAGTGAATATACCGGGGTCTCCCATTTTCATAGGTATTTCACCTTGAACAAATGCTGATCCGTTTTTGCCTAGCTCTAAGCTCTTTACGTATTTATCTAATATAGCGTTATAGATTGGAACGTGGGCTAGGACTTCAAGAACCGGTAGGTTAAGATGCAAATCCTTGAATTCATCTTTAAGAGTTGGTTTGGGTTCCTCCGGTTGCTGTGGTTCGATTTCAACCACAGGCTACTGCAGGCTTGTTTAGGAAATTATTGCTTCATTGAAATATGCCTTGATAGCGTTGATTGAGGTGGACGGGTGAGATGAGCATTGTATTTCTATTGGGTAAGAACGAGTAGACGAAACTGGATGAGCCCTCAGTTTTGGATTCTTAACTGTATCACTAGGTAATGCGCCCGCTATTTGATCGGTGATGGCTTTCAGCACAGTGTCAATTTTGTTGGTCATCATACCTTGTTGTCATTTGAAATCTGCTTCAAACTTAGACAATCTAGCGTCTTGAGATGCCATGAACTCAGAAACCAATCCTTCTATATTTGATGTGATGATTAAAAATTTGAGGACGGTTGTTGAAGAAACGGTTCGGGATCAAATCGTTGGGTTGGAACCAGTTAGGTGGGTTTGAGAAATTGTTTTAGGAATTTTGAGGTTGTCTCCACCTAAGGTTTGGGTGACTTTTCCATGACGGATTATAGGTGTCGCCAAGGTTGTTTTGCTCGGGCTTGAAGGTATACCACTTACCTCCTGCTTCATCGGTACGCGAGGATGTATATTCAACAAAGGCTTGTTCAGGATCTTCGATGCAATACTAAGTGTCGTGAGGACCACTGCAGATCTCACATGAGGTACTGATTTTGTTCACTTGAGTAGGTTGTGTTAGAGCAAGATGAGCTTCCATCAAGCGTTGAACTTGATTTTCGAGATCGATTAGACGGCGGTCGGATACACTCGGGACATCTTGAGGCAAAGCGATTAACTTGACCGGCTTAGCGAAATCCCTTGGGTCGTTCCAACTTTCGTTGTCATAGAGGGCGATGTCCTCTAATAATGCCTAGGATTCTTCAGCATTGAGGTCACGAAGCTTGCCACCAGCCGATTGGTCAGTGGGTCGTCTTGTGACGGGATTGACATGGTCATAAAAAAATTAGACATGGAGCCAAAGGTATATGCCATGATGAGAGACTTTTTAGAGTAAGTCCTTGAAATGAGTCCATGCTTCCGATAAAGATTCTCCTTGATGTTGTTGGAACATCAGGATATCGTTGCGAAGTTTTGCGGTCCTTCCCGGTGGAAATAATAGAGCAAGGAATCGGGTAGTAAGATCCTTCCATGTTGTGATGGATCCTGTTGGAAGGCGCTCAAGGCAATTGCTAGCTTGATCGCGAAGGGAAAATTGAAATAAACGCAGGCGCGTTCTTTCCCTATTGTCACCGTCAAGGTCAAGTGAGTCCACAAGTTTAAGGAAATCCTTGAGGTGTTGATTTGGATCCTCGAATCGAAGTTTGTGGAATGAGCATCCGTTTTGCACCAACCGGATGGTGTTGGATCGAAGAGGTACCACATTGTTCCTTACGGGAAGCTCAATGGTATTCCTATAGCCCTCGTGGCTTGCTTTGGAGTAGTCTCCTAGAGTACGGATAGGATTCTCGTCTCCCATGGTGGTTGACGAGAATGAGTTACGAAACAAATAGTACAAAGAAAAGATAGACTACAAGAAAGCTAATATGCGGAATTAAGGTCTCATTTGAAAGGATTCAAGCGAGTAGAACTAAGCTAAACTATGATCAGAACCTAACTATTCCCCAAAAACGGCGCCAAAAACTTGATGAGTTCGTCGTAGGACTTCTACATGAAATTTTACAACTCCCTAGGCAAAGCACCTAATCATTGTAGTAGTATAGACAAGACTCAGGGTGTTGTTATCATTCACTCGGGGAATAGGTTGGGAAGGATTGATCACGATCTAACAGAATTCTATGCTTTGAGAGAAGAATATTTTTGTATTTTTATATTTTATGAAAGCAGTAAATCATATGTTTGAGAGGTGGTTTGGTTTTAGCTATTTAAACTAAATAATAACTATGCTAATGGTGATAACAATAAGATAAAAGACTGTGTTTATTTAATCATGTATTACTCCCTAGATTGCTTCTCCTAGTGTTGTTGCTTTGTCACTCTTGTTATAAACTATGTAACTATTTCCTAAGTCATGAACGAATTACACGAACCCGCCATCTACTTAGTATTCTACTAGAGCAACGCATAAGTAAGGTAGTATGAAGACTATTACAAGGCCCCTATGAGTATACTAATTGCATGTGAAATATATTAAAAGTGGATCAACCATATTAGGGGGAAATGTAGTATGGAGACTGTTACCCGATGATATCCTTTCTACACAATCATGTTTTCCTAGACATATCAACAGCGATACAAACAAAAGCTGGTTTTCTAAGACCTAACATGCATATCCATCACAAGAAGCAACACCACTAAAATCTACATTCTAGGTTTCATACAATCATAAATAAACACAATAGGAGGTTTAGCCAAGCATGTTAAAGATAAAGCAAGAACAATAAATAATCACACAACAAGACATATTAAATGATTAAGTAAACCTTACTTGATTAAAACATGAATTGGAGGAAGTACAATAGGGTTTTTAGGCCCTAAAATTATCCCTAATAGCGGCTAAACGAACTAGGATTCGTACCCTCTTTTTATTCTAAAGTTACACACTCAAAACCCTAAATTCGGGTTTGTATATATAGGAAAATCGTTGTGGCGGCGTCACGTTTTAGTCGTGACGCCGTCTTGATAGAGAATATTCTAGATAATGGGTTGGGTCGTGTACTCTGACGTTGTCTTGAGATCCTGTGGCGTCATCTTGGTCTTCGTTGTGACGGTGTCACGTTGTATTGGTGACACCGTCTCCAACTGTTGAGAACATTATCTTGAGTGGTGTTGGTGTAGGTCTGTAGTCTTGTCCGTTTCTTCCCCAAATGAGCCCAAGTCACGTGTAATTCTTCCAAATGTGAAATACCTGAAAAGGAACGATTAAGTACCTATTTTGGGCATAAATGCATGATTTAGGGGGTTAAACGACCACGAAAATGTGTATAAAATGACACCTCATCAGCTTGCTTACATTCGGTTAGAACTTCAATTCTTATAAATGGGAGCCTCACTTTGGATTTTTCGTTAGCAGAGAGGCATGAGGCAAGGCGACCCATTGTCGCCTTTCTTGTTTATCATCATTATAGAAGGTTTACATATTGCTCTAAGAGATGTTAAGGCTGCAAATTTGTTTCGCGGCTCTAAGATAGGGTCGTCCAGTTTTTGACTGTCTCATTTATATTATGTTGATGATGTTATTATTGTGTCTTATTGGGATCAAAGGGATATGGAAAATATCATTCATATGCTTCATGCTTTCTATATGGCTTATGGTCTCAAGATTAACATCAATAAGTCCAACTTATATGGGGTGGTGTCTCTTCAGATGAGATTGTTCGTATGGCAAGGAGCTCGAGATGCATGGATGGCTGTCTTCTGTTGTCATACCTTGGGATGCCTATAGGTTCCGATATGATTCATGTTGTGAGTTGGAAGGTGTCAATTGATCGCTCTAAGGCTAAGCTTTCGGGTTGGAAAGCTAGCCTTTTATCTATAGGTGTGCGTCTTACTCTCATCAAATTTGTTTTAGGTAGCATTGGGATTTATTACATGTCTATTTTCAAGGCCCCTTAACGGTCATTAAGGAGCATGAAAAACTTTGTGCTTCGTTCTTTTGGGGTGCTTCTGAGGATAATAAGAAGCTTGCTTAGGTTAAGTGGTCGAATGTTTTAGCCTCGTTCGATAAAGGAGATATTGGAGTGAGGTGTCTCAAAGCTTTTAATGTTTCGCTCTTATATAAATGGAGATGGCGGTTGTTGATGAACACGGATGCATTATGGGTAAAGGTGATCAATTCTATTCACGGAGTCGAATCGGGCATGGATTTGAATGGTTGTCAATCAAACTGTTTATAGGCTAGGATCATCGGCTCTATAAATTAGCTTAATTCGAGTGGTACAATTACTTTTTGCTTAATTCGATATAAGGTGGGCGATGGGTCTTTAATTCCTTTCTGGATTGATAGAGGGGTTGGGGATTCGCCTCTCCGTGATCGTTTCAACAGACTATACCACCTAGAGAACTCCAAAGATTGTTTGGTCGGGGATCGTATCTCTAATGGCTCGTGGTCTTGGGACTGTCTTAGACCAATATGTAACATCTGACAATTTTCGAAACTTTAAATGACTATTTTACCCTTTGACTTTTTAGGTTTGACTTGACTTTTGACATTTTACTGTCACATAAAAACAATTATCGCATATCCGATAATTTTTCAGAACTTATTTTAATAATAAATCATAGTTCTCATTTAAAATTTTGATTTCAATCTCAGTTGGCTTGAAAACTAGAAGATATCTCGTAAATTGTAAAAACCGCACACAACGCGTACCTACGTGAAAATAATTAAATTATATTTAATTATCACTTTTTATTAAATAAAAATATTTAATAAATTATTTAATATTTTATTCAAAAGCGTTTACTTAAAAACGAGAATATTCAAGTTAGAGTTTTATTTTACGGACAAAGCTTACCCGATGATTACCCAAGAAATAACAAACATTTTAAATAAATGTTATAAAACATTTATGAAATACTAGTCATGTAACAATGGCGCAACTTTCGTATTTTGAATAATCCTGATACGGTTTCAAATTATATACACGTATAATATGACATTATTGAAATTCCAAAACTACCCTTTAGGAAAAAGGTAATTAGGAAAATCACACAAAATATTGTACGTTAACCGGTAAGTGTTCACCTGGTCGTTTATACCCCAAGAATTATGAATTAAAACCCCGTTATTATTTGGACAATGATTTGAATGGTTTCAAAAGTTTTTGAATTGGTTTTCTATTTCTATGAATAAAAACACATAAAACATATAAAGGAAAATAAACGACTAAGCAATTAAGCAATTAGACACTAAAACGATAACGGGAATTTAAAAAAACGCGACAATTAAGCAAGTATATCAAATTTAAGACCTACAAAAGCAAATTTAATTCCTAAACCTCAAATATGATAAAAGAAAATTTTATAAAAAAAGAATTTTATTCATTTGATTATTTTTCTATTTTTTATGATTTTTTAAAGTTTTTAAACAAAATAAATGCACGAAAATTACTTAAGTTTAAAATAAAAATCCTAGAAAATTACTAAAATTAGCTTATGATAAAAAGTTTGTAGGAAAATTAAAAACTCAAAACAAGCTTAAACGAATAAGCCTAGAAAAAGCAGTCAACGGCTACGAGAATGTACTTATTCTCTCGTGAAGACGGGAATGGACCTATAAAATTGATACCCCATACATCAAATGTAACATTTCCGTATTTTTAGGTCTTTTACGACGTCATCTATTTTACTAATTATTTATTTTTCTTTCTCGTACGCGGT
>BQNB010058013.1:0-30000 GCA_026074375.1 Tanacetum coccineum
AAATATGCTTGCTAAGTGTATTGATCAGATCCTTAAGTGTGAATTAAACATACAATTAAGTCCATATTGACGAACCAATATCTTTTTAATAAAATATCTTCTCACAACGTTGGTTTATATTGAAAACAACTTTTATTAAGATATTGATTACTAAATTATTTCCTAATTATTCTTACGGCTTTTTCCCGCTCGAATAACCAAAACAATAAATTAAGTAATATAAAAATCACTAATCAATATTTTCCTCTTTTATCAATCACACTTAATTCACTAAACAATTTAACACTTAACAAGCATATATAAAGATCTACTCACTACACATATTAATAAAGCTAACACTAATCAATAAAGCAAACATTTTTAACTAATATATTAAGCTACAACTACCATTAAGAGAGAGGGAAAAGAAAGAATAACCCGATTGAAGAAAAATGAAGACGAATTTAAACTACCCGATCTTATAAACTTAATTAAATACTAAAGATTAAATCTTTATTAGTTTATATAACTACTTAGTTAATAAAGCTACAAACTTTATGTACTAAATAGCCTTAAAAACTAAAAAGCTTAAAGCTTTAATAGTAAAATAAGCTTAAAAGACCCATAAGCTCCTCGCCTAAGTGTTGGATCGATTTTATCAACATTAAAACAATCAAAGTTATGATAAACAAGATATATTAATAAGCTACTATTTATTCTAAAGACAATAAGCTAATAAAAAATAAAACTTTAGATCTAAATCCACCCGAAACTAAGGTGTTCAATCAAGTGAACTCGGATCGGGTATGATTAAGGATTGGATCTAGAAAAGATAAGCTTGAATAAAAATAAGCAATCGAAATAAGCTAAAAATAAGCTCACTCGAAAATCTCTAAATCGAAAACAATGTAAAATAAGCTAGTCTAAAAAGTTATGAAAGAAGCTTATTAGAATATAAGCTTAAGAGATCGGATCTAAAAAAAATAAGCTATAAGCATGAGCTTATTTGGAAATAAGCAAAAGAAAATAAACAAAAGAAATAATAAGCATTTTATAAAAACCTACCTTAATAAAGGATATCTTCATAAAAATAAGCCAAAATCTTGCTTACAATAAGCTGAAATAAGCTTGAAAAAGCTTTTACAATAAGCTAATCTATACTACACCTACTCCTAAAATTATACTACCCTTGATGACGTATAGTAGGTATACCAAGCCTCCGGGCTTGGGCCACGTTATCACTTGAGCTTCTGGGCCTAACTTAGTAGCCATGGGCCGAAACTAAACTCAGTCCCACACTGATCACGGCCCGGACACAATAAAATGGACGCGGACCTAACTTTAGGATACTTCCATGTCCGTACACACGATTACTGCGGAACCTTGCCCGACAAGGGACCCACTCCGGACACTAACAAAACAAGTGAAATATTAGGAAACCCTAATATTTCGTTCTCCTATAAAAGGGACCTTCTAACACAATGAACAGTACGATTTTCTCACTTTACATACACATACTTTCTCTCTCTACATGTTTACTTACTTTCACGCCAGAGTCTAACCGGGGGGTCCGTCCCCACGGTAAGACTAACGGTTTACTTGATTGTGCAGGAAATCATCTCACCTCTCTTGCTCTAGTACAAAATCCAACACTAAGATCATTCAGAGTCCCAACTCTACGAGGGATTAGAGTCCTATTCTAAACCATACACTTATTTTGTACTAACAAGTGGCGCCATCCGTGGGACGCTAACGCAACTACATTTTCTAAAAATACTCACCATGAGCACTCATGAACAACACACCCCAACCATTCCCACGTCCGCCGTGCAAAACACTGGGGGAGGAAGTGGCCTATAAAATCTCGAGGAACCTACGTCCGACGAGGCCCTAAGAGAATTGTGCGACAAAAACTACCACCAACTTTTGCTGCTTATCGCTGAAAAAATGCAAAAAGAAAAAGAGCAGCAAGATAAGCTCAAAGCGGTAAAGGCACACCTACTTTACGGTGATGAATCCAGAAGAGATCCAAGAAATCATGAAGAGTCCCATTACTCCGAATCCAAAACGCCAACTGCCCGGACAGGGCAGAGAAGGAGGCATGGGCGTAAGCACTCCCGAAGCCCGTCACCAGTCGCAAGTGTCTTCAGAAGACTCAAACGAAACTGACCTCCTTCACCTAGGCCCCGGCACGAAAGGAGGGTGGTCTATTCAATAGGTTGGGAGGAAAAGAACAAGGCGCATCTGCACGTTCTCAGTGTCATCACCAGAGTTCCCAAGCAAAGGGAACCGAGGTGCAAGCAAGGAAGCATCATTATAGGGGCACATCATCCCAAGAAACCAGCAGACATTCGGAGAATGAAGACAGCGAGGGAGGGCACTGGAAATCGAAATCAAGGAGGCACCGGTCAAACACCTAGGAAGATGACCTCTCTCAGCCTTGGACGTGTGAGGAGAGAAATCCTTTCACACCTCGGATCCGGCACTTTGATTTCCCAAGGACAAGGATGCCTAGCCAGGTCAAGACATATGACGGAAACGGGGATCCGAAAGACCACATAAAGCTATTCCAGTCTGCTGCAAAAACTGAGAGGTAGGTAATGCCAACATGGTGCCATATGTTCAACTCAACGCTCACTGGAAACGCTAGGGTCTGGTTCTACAAACTCCCTAAAGAATCTATTGATAGCTATGAAGATCTAAGAGCAGCATTCAGGGAAAATTATCTCCAGCAAACAAAACACATCAAGGATCCAGTAGAAATACATCATATCAAGCAAAGAGATGGAGAATCCATGGAGGACTTCATGAAAAGATACAAAACAGAAGTCCTGGATGTTGAAGGGGCGCCGGAATGCATGAAGATTTCCGGATTCATGCACGGGATAACCCACCGGGAGTTGATCAAGCGTTTATACGAGAGAATTCTGAGGTCAATGGATGAAATGTACAGGGTGACCACGTCTTTTCTGCAAGGGGAAGTCGCCGCATTCAGTCATGGTCGAAAAAAAGCACCCACACCATGGAAGCAGCCAGAAGGAGGAAACAAGCCAAACTTCAAAAAGGGTTTTAAAAACAAGCAAAGGTTAGATCGGAAGCCAGACAGGTTTTCACTCCTTACAAAAACCCCAAAAGAAATTTTTGCTTTAGAGAAAGGAAAATTCAAGGCTCCACCACCAATGGTAACTCCTGCGGAAAAAAGAGATCCAAACAAGTACTGTGAATTCCACGTGGATACGGGGCATAGCACGGACGAATGCATGCAGCTGAGAAAGCAGATAGATGAAATGATCAAGTCAGGTAAGTTGTCGCAGTTCATTAAAGAACTAAAACAGAATGATGATGAGGTGTCATTTTATGCACTTTTTCAGGGTCGTTTTACCCCCAGTCTCATGTATTTATGCCCAAAATAGGTACTTAATCGTTCATTTTCAGGTATTTCTCATTTGGATGACATTTGGATGAATTACACGTGACTTGGGCTCATTTGGAGAAGAAACGAACGAGACTACGAACCAACACCAAGACTCTTGAAGATTTGTGTTCATAGAGCCTGGAGACGGCGTCACATTTGTACACGACGCCGTCACACCTCATCTAGTGACGGCGTCACACCCTTCAAGACGGCGTCAGCCCGCACCGACTTAGCATGGATCTAGAAGATTCTCTTTCACGACGGCGTCACGATTAAAACGCGGCGTATTTTCTATTTAAACAAACTCGGGTTTAGGGTTTTAAGTGTGTAACTTTAGAGTAAAAAGAGGGTACGAACCCTAGTTCGTTTAACAGCCATAGAAGGCGATTTTAGGGCCTAAAACCCTATTGTGACTCTTTCAATTCATGTTTTAATCAAGTAAGAATTACTTTATCATTCAATATGTCTATGTATTGTGTGATTGATTGTTCTTGCTTTATTCTTAACATGCTAGGCTAAACCTATTATTGTGTTTATTTATGATTGTATGAAACATAGAATGTAGATCTTAATGATGTTGCTTCTTGTGATGGATGTGCACGTTAGGTTTTAGAAAACCAACTTTCTGTCTATTATTGTTGTTGATATGTCTAGGGAAACGTGATTGTGTAGAAAGGATACCATCGGGTAACAGTCTTCATACTACCTTACCCCCTAATATGGTTGATCCCTCTTAGGTTATTTCACATGCATTCAATGTGTATCTTGGGGGCCTTGTAATAGTCTTCATACTACCTTACTTGTGCGTTGCCCCGATAACGTATTGCGTAGACAGCTTTTTCGTGTAATTTAGCCATACTTTAGGAAATACCTACACAGACCATATCAAGCGTGACAAGGCAACAACGTTAGGAGAAGCAATCTAGGGAGTAATACATGATTAAATAGGCACAATCTGTTATCCCAATGTTATCACCTTTAGTTTAGATTATTGTTTAGTTTAATTAGCTAAAACCAAACCACACTCTCCAACATATGATTTTACCTACTTTCATAAAATACAAAAATACAAAAAGAATCTTCCTTCAACCCCTAGAATTCTGTTAGACCGTGATCAAGCCTTCCCAACCTATTCCTCGAGTGAACGATAAGCAACCCCGAGTCTTGCCCATACTACACTACAACGATTAGGTTCACTGCATGGGGAGTTGTAAAACTTCTCGTGAGAGGGTCCCCTACGACACCCACAACAAGTTTTTGGCGCCGCCGCCTAGAGAATAGTTAGGTTTTGATCATAGTTTAGCTTAGTTCTACTTGCTTGAATCCTTTCAAGTAAGAATTTAATTCTCGCGCATGAGCTTTCTTGTAGTCTATCTTGTCTTTATAAAAATCTATCACCATGATGCGCAACACCATAAAAAAAATTAACGAAACCCCTCGATGAACCCGAAAGAGAATTCTGAAGGCTTAGGAGAGCTGCTTTGCGATGACATCAAAATGACTCCCTTGCTATTGCCGGAAGAAATCTCTTTGATGACGAAGCATCCTTGTCAAACAACACCAAACCCAAACCACTAACTCCTCCCAAGACCTTACATGAACACTCTTACCTCACATCTCTCGGTTTTCAAAACCCAATTACCTTACCAACCAAACAAACCGGAAGAATCATCAACTCGCGCGACATTTGGTTAATCTAAAATACATGCGCCTTTCAGGGACTAAGAACCGAGGACCCACTCCGCCACATAAAAACTATCTAAGTATCGTCGATAACATAAGAGCCGACGGGGCCACAAGGGATACATCCAGATTAAGATTTTTTCACTTCTTCCTTAAAGGAAAAGCGGCATAATGGTACGACAAAGTGTCCCCCACCCAAGTCACGACATGGGATCAGCTCGTATCGTGATTCCTCGATCACTTCTTTCCTATAGGGCACACCTCAGCCCTCAGAGACCTAATCCTTCGGTTCAAACAAGGAGGTGGCGAAACCATCAAAAATGCCTAGGTCTATTTCCAGGACCTAATCAATCAAGTCCCCCATCATGGAATACAAAAATGGCTTCTGGTGCAAATCTTTCATGATAATATATCCCAGGATGATCGCACGAAACTTGACCAGTTCGCTCAATTCCGCTTTCACTCTCTCACCGAAGAAGAAGGGTGGACTCGGATTGATGAATATGTCCAATACCAGGACGATTTATGGGATGCACCATCACCCTCCATGAACATCTCTTCCATCTCAGAATCAATGCAACCCCCACTCAAAGGGCGTTTAAAAAATTCCTGCAAGAAAATATCTTTCCTCTAAGCGCCTACACGCGAAGTTGGGCTCAAAAACCCTTACCTGATTTGCGACTACTGCAGAGGACCTCATGAGGCTAATGAATGTGAACAAAACAACCCATTTGAGCAGGTATGCCTATCCAGAGGAGACATCTACAACGATCCTTCCCTTTTAAGGTTCTATCAGAACGACGATACCTCACCATAGGGGAACAGTAAACGTAAGGAAAAAGATGAAGATGGCCCCGAATGGACTGTTAGAAGTAAGTTTGAAGATGAACTCGCCAACTTCATGCTCAAAAAGAAACTTCACACAAAAGGGATAGGGGACATGCTTGTCCAACACTGTAAAGGATTGCGTGAACAATACTCTCAGATCCTTTCAGCAATCAGAAAAGGTAAAACTCCTGGAACTGAAGCACCGCTTCACGCCATAACAACTAGGTCAGGAGTTAGCACGCGAGATCCACCTTTTCCATCCCCACTACTACCCGTGACCAACAACTTCACTGAAAAGGAAACCGAAAACCCTGAAAGCACAGAAATGATCCCCACGCAAGAACCCACTCCCCAATCGTCTATCCTTTACCAACCCTCGAAAACGTCCGATCCACCCTTCCCATCCAGATTAAAGAAGCAGAAAAAGGATGAAGAAGATGAGAATTTCCTCTCAATCTTTAAGCAAATCCACATTAATCTGCCATTTCTTGAAGCTATAATTCACATGCCCAAGGGAGCTAAAGTTTTGAAAGATCTCCTTTCACATAAGGAGAAACTTGAAAAAGCAGCATCCTCAACTAAACTCAGTGAGGAGTGTTCCACTATTATTCAAAAGAATCTTCCCCAAAAAGAAGAAGACCCAGGTAGCTTCACATTGTCGTGTCTTATCTGACCCCTGGCAGTGAAGAACGCCCTAGCTGACTTAGGAGGAAGTATCAATCTAATGTCGCATTCTCTCTTCCAGCGATTAAGGATCTCAAAACTTAAACCCACCAAAATGAGTATCCAACTGGCCGATCGGTCTATCAAATACCCCATCGGGGTCTGCGATAACCTTTTGGTAAAAGTAGGCAAATTCATCTTCCTTGTCGAATTCGTAGTTTTAGAAATGGACAAAGACGAATTGGTCCCGATCATTTTGGAATGGCCCTTCCTTGCCACGGCAAGAGCCATGATTGACGTACACGAAGGGAAATTAAGTTTAAGGGTTAGGGATGAAACCGTCACGTTCAACATCGGGAAGTCCATGAAATCTAAAGACTCACGCGATGATTATTTGTATTGTGCCGACCACACTGCCAAATTGGTCCAAGAATAATGGGTCGATACAGTGAATCACGACGGAAAATGGACAGAAGAAGAAGAGAACGAAGGTTCCAAAATGCACTCGCTGTCTCCTTCTACCCAAAAGCAGAACCAGTAGAACCACTTGAATGGAAAAACCTAGAAAATCGATTTAAACCATCAAGTGTAGAACCACTAGAGCTCGAATTAAAGGAGTTGCCCGAACACCTTGAGTACGCTTTCCTCCAAGAAAATAATCAACTCCCAGTAGTCATTTCTTCAGCATTGTCCACCGACGAAAAAAATAGACTCCTTGAGGTTCTTCGAAATCACAAAGGGGCAATTGCTTGGAGTATCGCTGACATCAAGGGAATCGACTCGTCCTTTTGTACCCACAAGATCCTCATGGAGGATGAATTTAAACTAAGCATCCAGCCCCAAAGACGAGTTAACCCCAATATTAAGGAAGTAGTAAAAAAGGAGGTCATAAAACTCCTTGATGTTGGGCTAATCTATCCTATCTCCGACAGTCCCTGGGTAAGCCCTGTCCAGGTTGTTCCAAAGAAAGGAGGGATGACTGTGGTGAAGAATGAGAAGGAAGAACTTATCCCACAACGAATGGTCACCGGTTGGCGCGTGTGTATCGACTATCGTAAGTTAAACAACGCAACCCAGAAAGACCACTTTCTACTTCCGTTCATCGATCAGATGCTCGAACGATTGGTTGGGCATGAATACTACTGTTTCCTTGACGGATTTTCTGGATATTTTCATATCCCTATCGCTTTAGAAGATCAAGAGAAAACCATATTCACCTGCCCTTACGGAACGTTTGCATACAAACGAATGCCATTCGGATTATGCAATGCCCTGGCCACGTTTCAATGATGCATGACGGCAATATTCCATGAGCTTATCGAGGATAGCATGGAGGTGTTCATGGATGACTTCTCCGTCTTCGGCAGCTCTTTCGACCACTGCCTAAAGAATCTGGAGAAGATGCTAAAAAGGTGTGAGGAACCAACCTTGTACTAAACTGGGAAAAATGTCATTTCATGGTGAAGGAAGGGATCGTCCTCGGGCACAAGGTCTCAGGTTCTGGAATCGAGGTCGATAAAGCAAAAATTGAGGTGATTTCCAAATTACGATATCCTATTAATGTGAAGGCCATTAGAAGTTTTCTAGGACACGCAGGTTTTTACAGAAGGTTCATCAAAGATTTCTCGCAAATCACACGCCCAATGACCCAACTTCTAGTAAAGGATGCACCATTTAACTTCTCTGAAGAATGTATCCAAGCATTCGACACATTAAAACGCGAACTAACGCAAGCACCAATCATGATTAAACCAGACTGGTCTTTACCATTTGAGATCATGTGCGACGTAAGTGATTACGCTGTCGGGGCAGTATTGGGGCAAAGAATCGATAAACACTTCAAACCCATACATTACGCCAGCAAGACAATGAATGAAGCACAGGAGAACTATACTACTACCGAGAAGGAGCTTTTGGCTGTTATGTTTGCATTCGACAAATTCTGTCAATACCTGGTCTTATCTAAGACCATCGTCTTCACGAATCATTCTGCCCTGCGATATCTGTTCATGAAACAAGATGCAAAACCACGCCTAATCTGATGGATCTTGCTACTTCAAGAGTTTGATATTGAGATCCGTGATAAGAGAGGTGCTGAAAATCTTGCAGCCGATCACCTCTCCCGACTCAAAAACCCCGACTTAGGAAGACTGACCAGAGCCGAAATAAGAGATTTATTTCCCGAAGAACAATTGATGGCGGTCTCCGATAAGAACAATAAGCCATGGTATGCCAACTATGCTAACTACTTGGCCAGTCGAATACTACCCTTTCGATCTACCCGCCAAGAGAAACAAAAGTTCTTCAGCGATTTAAAACACTACTTTTGGGAGGAACCCTTCCTTTTCAAGCAATGTGCTGACTTGATCATACGAAGATGCGTAGCCGGAGATGAAGCGGCACAAATTCTTTAACAATGTCACAGCGGACCTTCCGGGGGGCATCACGGCATCGCCACCACTGCAAGGAAAGTCTTCGAGGTCGGGTTTTACTGGCCACGTGTCTTTCGCGATGCACGTAAATTGGTGCAAGTCTGTGATGCATGTCAGCGAGCCGGAAACATTTCCTCGAGAGATGAGGCACCTCAGAATTACATCCAAGTTTGCGAAATATTTGATGTGTGGGGGATAGACTTCATGGGTCCTTTTTCCTCATCAAAAGGAAACAAATACATCCTCGTTGCCATCGACTACGTATCCAAGTGGGTAGAGGCTCAAGCCTTTCCCACCAGTGATGCCAGGAATGTTGTGAACTTCCTTAAGAAGCTATTCGCACGATTTGGAATACCAAAGGCTCTTATTAGTGATAGAGGCACTCATTTATGTAACTATCAAATGTAAAGAGCAATGAAACGGTATGGAGTGATTCATCGGTTCTCCACTGCATATCACCCTCAAACAAACGGTCAAGTCGAAAATACGAACCGTGCACTAAAGCGTATTCTGGAAAAAACCATAAGAAGCAACCGGAAGGATTGGTCATACAAGTTAGATGATGCGTTGTGGGCATTTCGGACTGCATTTAAAACTCCTTTAGAAACAACCCTATTTAGGATCATCTACGGCAAAGCATGTCATATCCCTGTCGAACTGGAACATAAAGCATACTGGGCTATAAAAACTGCAACATGGACCTTACCAAAGCTGGAGAAAATCAATTCTTACAGATCAATGAGTTAGACGAAATGAAGCTTGACGCCTATGAATCATCCATCTCATACAAGGAAAAAACGAAAAGGTGGCACGACAAACGAATCAAAACACCAACCAACTATGAAAAAGGGGATAAGGTACTTTTCTTTAACTCACGATTAAGACTATTCCCTGGGAAACTTAAATCAAGATGGTATGGCCCGTTTTCGGTAAGTAGAGACATGAAAAACGGAGCAGTTAAACTCTACGATGAGGAAGGAGGTGAATTCATTGTAAATAAACAACGCGTGAAGCGTTATCAAAAAGATTCACTAAATATTAACAAGGATGACGATGTGACTCTTGATGATGAAGGAGAAGTCACGTAAGGACGTATGACTTCGAGTCTAGCTACAAGACTCATTAATAAAGAAAAGCGCTACTTGGGAGGCAACCCAATTTATTTTTCCCACATATTAGGAGTATCATGTGTGTTTTATTCTTCATAGTTTGTTTTATTATGTTTAAATTATTTTGTAATCATGCTTTGTATTGTTTTTAACCTCGTCTTAATTTCAATCAAAGGTATTTTGCAACCAATAAGTGTAGGGGAATCTATCCGGCTTTTGAGCCATATTCAAACATGTTTAATAAATTATTTAGAATAATTCGCGTCAGTATCGAGTCATATGATTGAATTGTTAAACTTCAGGCTTTCTTTACAGTTATTTATACAGGAACTATTTAAAAAATTCGTTTTCATAGACGGTGGAGACGGCGTCACGCTTAACACGCGACACCGTCACCTCGACACCTGTGACCCCGACGGCGTCAAACGTCCAGGTCCAGAAAACCTAAAAGTTTTTAATTATTTTTGAAAATAAAACTCGCGCAACATTTAATATATGCACCCTCCTATATAAACCTGCAAAGACCTGATTAAATTAACAATTCTTTCATCCTATCTATCAAGTCGAACCCTAAATTCATATTGTATATTGGTAAATCGCATATTTTATGCTTGGTATAGTTTTCTCTGTCTTTGATCACAGGTTATATTTGATGAGAAAAAGCTTGGAGATTCTTAGGAAGTTCCATTAGACGATTCTTGGAGGACGATTTAACTAGTTATCTCATGTTTCTTCTCCACTATCGAGCAAACCAGGGGAGTACTAGTTTCTTTTACTTGTTTCTTTGTCCCTTTATCTATTTTAACGGGTACCTCCAGAGAACATTGGGGACAATGTTCAAAATAAGTGTAGGGAGGAAATAAGCCTTAGAAACTATTTCTTCATTTGTCATTTTCTTTGTTCTTAAAAATATGGGTAATATATCGAAACATAGCATAAAAGGGTGATTTTACCAAAATTTAAATTTTTTTATGACACATACCAACGAAAACCAAGTATTATTAGCGTCTCATAGATAGGAATTTTCATGACTAGCACAACAACCCTTAAAATTCCACCCCAAAAATGTGAGGTTCGCCCCTAGATCTTTAGGAATTTGGGTACCTATCGTCGATAACCCAAGATGATTTTATCTTTACCCGGTTCGAGTTAAGGAGTGAGCAGTCATATGTGTCTATTCCGTCGTTATGGATGTGTACATGTGGTCTTCGTCGCCTTTTCTGGAATGTCTAGTGTTAGTAAAATTCATATAAGTGTACCAGTAGTATATTAAATTCTAGAACTTGTTTTAGTGATACATTCCGAGACCGCATAGTAAGCATTAGGATTTGCTTGATAAGAGGCATTAGGAATAACCCATGTTTTGAACCTGTAATTGTTATGATGGTCACCTCGATCATATAACTATCCCGCACCCTTGCCATGCACTCACCTTTAGTGGAGGATACCCTAGTACAACCCTCCGAGCCTATCCTTTTTCAAGGTTCTCGTAATTTTCTGGTTAATCCGGACTATTAATGAAGAGCATTGTCACCCTTAAACCAATCGTTACACCCAAAAAGCCTTAGCCTACCTTATATGTACTCGCCTTTAGTACATTATTGTTTTAACCCAAGTTAATTATTGAGTACAAGGTTGCTAAGTCCTTATCCTTGTAAATACAGTTTTGGGACGATTGGGATTCATGGTAGTATTTATTTCGCAGAAGAATGGGGAAGAAAAGTTAAGTCAATACCCCCATATGTTTGTCAAATAATCTCCATGTTATTTTGATCCACCTCAAATCGGGTCATTAGTTAGATTGCATATCGAGCATGTAAAAGCTCAAGTGTAGGGGTACATGTTATAAACCCCCATGATGTATTATTTTATTAAAAAAATGAAAAAAATGAGAAAAGAAAAAGAAAGAGATTGATGTGGAGTTTTGTAGAGTTTGTACATCTTCGTCCGAGTTTTGGCTTAGCAACCAAACCAGCGTGTATTCGTGTAAATAATTAGCTAACCATTCCGACGCCAAAGTCCACCCAAAGCCAACCATAAGTATCCCATCTGTTTCGGTTTTCCCTATTATATGGTATCTACACCTACACCCCCACTACCATTTTAAAAAGACCTCTTAGATAGTAATGAATAATACGTTGCAGCCGAGTGGTGAGGTTGATCCTTTACCAGCCTATTAATTTGGTATACTAAAGACAAATGTAAATGGAGTGTTGAATTTTTTGTTTCCCTATATGTTATAATTCATTATACACCCGAGAGAAAGAGAGAATCCTAAACACTTATGTGAGGTGCTAGTATGTATTTTCCGTGCTTTTAATTACGAGGTCTAGAAGGTTGTGTTGTAGAATATTTTTAAAGAGTGGGTAAAATAACCCCTCATATTGTTATTGTCTAGATAGAAAAGCCTATTTGCTTGAGGACGAGCAAATCCCAAGTGTAAGGGTATTTGATGAGGTGTCATTTTATACACTTTTTCGGGGCCATTTAACCCTCAATATCATGTATTTTTGCCCAAAATAGGTACTTAATCGTTCCTTTTCAGGTATTTCTCATTTGGATGACATTTAGACGAATTACACGTGACTTGGGCTCATTTGGAGAAGAAACGGACGAGACTACGAACCAACACCAAGACACTTGAAGATTTGTGCTCACAGAGCCTGGAGACGGCGTCACACATCATACACGACGCCGTCACACTTCATCTAGTGACGGCGTCACACATTTCAAGACGGCGTCAGCCCGCGCCGACTCAAACACAGATCTAGAAGATTCACTTTCACGACGGAGTCACGACTAAAACGCGACGCCCTCGCATCGAATTTCTTATATATACAAACCCGAATTTAAAGTTTTGAGTGTGTAACTTTTAGAATAAAAAGATGTGTACAAACCATTCATTAGACAGCTATAGATAGACGATTTTAGTTCTTTAAAAAAATCCTATTGTAACTCTTCCAATCATGTTTTAAATCAAGTAAGATTTACTTTATATCATTCAATATGTCCCTAGGTGTTGGTGTGATTTCATTATTCTTGCTTGATTCTTAAATGCTAAGATAAACCTATTATTGTGTCCATTTATGATTGTATGAAACCTAGAATGCAGATCTTAGTGATGTTGCTTCTTGTGATGGATGTGCACGTTAGGCTCTAGAAAACCAGCTTTCTGTCTATAATTATTGTTGATATGTCTAGGGAAACGTGATTGTGTAGAAAGGATACTGGTGTAACCTCTTCCATACAACCTTACCCTGTTCCGGTTGATCCCTCTAGGTTTTTTCATATGCATTCAATATGCATCATAGGGGGCCGTTGTAATAGTCTTCATACTACCTTTACTTGTGGCGTTGCCCTAGAGAGCGTATTGCGTAGAACGGCGTTTTTTGTGAATTTGTCTCCATAACTTTAGCGAATACCTACACAGATCATCACAAGTGTGACAAGGCAACAACATTAGGAGAAGCAATCTAGGGAGTAATACATGATTAAATAGGCACAATCTTTTATCCCATTGTTATCACCTTTAGTTTAGATTATTATTTAGTTTAATTAGCTAAAACCAAACAACTCTCTCCAATATATGATTTTACCTGCTTTTATAAAATAATAATATATAAACACCAAAGAATCTCCTTCAACCCTAAGAATTCTGTAGATAATTAGACAACGTGAATCAACCTTATCCCATCCTATTCCTCGATTGAACGATAAATCAACCCCGAGTCTTTCCCATACACACCACAACCGATTAGGTGCACAAAAAGTCCTAGGAGTTGTACAACTTCTCTTGTAGAAGTCCTATGACGACCGCACATCAGTCACCTCGATCATATAAATATCCTCACACCCTTGCTTCGCACTCATTTTTATTGCAAGATACCCCTAGTGAAACCCTCCGAGCCATTCCTTTTCACGGTTCTCGTAATTTTTCGATAGATTCCGAACTATTAATGAAGAGCATTGTTTACCCTTAAACCAATTATTACACCCAAAAAGCCTTAGCCTTCATTGTATGCACTTACTTTTAGTACATATTGTGTTAATCCTAGTTAATTATTTGAGTACACGGTTGCTAAGTCCTTATCATGTATATACAGTTTTGGGACGATTAAAATTCATGGTAGTATTTATTTTGCGGAAGAATGAGGAAGAAAATTTAAGTCAATACCTCCATTTTTTTTATAATCTCCATGTTTATTTTGATCCATCTCAATTCAATTTCAGGTCATTAGATTAGTTTATGTTATTGAGTATTAAAAACTCAAGTGTAGGGGTGTATCTATAAACCCCATGTCATGTATTATTATGTTGCAAAAGTGTAGGGCAAAAGTGTACAAAAAAATGAAAAAAATTAAAAAAGTAAAAAATAGAGAAAAAAAGAGAGAAAAATAATATGTACGGGATACCACTTGCGTATGTTTATTTATGTTTATCATAGAGTCAAGAAAAGAAGAAGAAAAGAGTTTGATGTAGAGTTCGTATATCTTACTCCGTAGTGGTCGAGTCTTTGGCTTAGCAACCAAATCAGCATGTATTCTTATAGATAATTAACTCACAACTTCACCCTAAATTCACCCAAAAAGTCACTCCCCAAATATATCTCATATGTTCCGTTTCCATGTTATCATATTACACCTACACCCCACAACCCTTAAAGACCTCTTTGATAGTGATTTTAGGTGCTTGCACCTTAGCGGTAGAGGTTTGATCCTTTATCAAGCCTATAGTAATTTGTATGTTATGACATGTAATGGGTGTTAAATTTTTCATTTCCCATATTGCTATAATTCATTATACAACCGAGAGAAAGAGAGAATGCAAACACTTATGTGAGGTATTAGTGTATAATTTCCGGGCCGTTAATTACGAGGTCTATTTGGTTGTGCTTTAACTATCTTTAAAGAGTAGGTTAAATGCCCTCGATATTGCTATGGATTAGGTAGAAAATCTCATTTGCTAAGGGATAAGCAAATCTCAAGTGTAGGGTATTTGATAATGTGTAATTTTATACACTTTTCGGGGTCATTTAACCCCTTAAATCGTGCATTTATCCTTAAAATACGTGCTTAATCGTTTCTTTTTGTGTTTTTAGCACTTGGATGAAAATTTGAGGAAATCCACGTAACTTGGACACATTTTGGGAAGAAACGGACAAGAATACAACTCTACACGGAAGTTGATGAAGATCATGCTTACAGGTCATGGAGACGGCGTCACAAACTTCTGGTGACGCCGTCAGAAGATTAAAGGGACGGTGTCACAGTTATTTTTGACGGCCGACTTGAAAAAACACTAAGAAGATTCAGCGAGGCAACGGCAACACGATTCCTTAGTGACGTCGTCGCAATTATTTTCCTATATATAATTTCCATGTTTTAGGGTTTTTAAAGGGGTGGAACTTTTAGGAATCTAAAAAGACGATTTGTAGCAGACTTTGGGAGTATTTTAGGATTTCCCAACCCTCTTGTATCATCCCTAAACTACATGTTTTGATCTAGTGAAGTTCTTTTATCCATTAATCTTTCAATATGTCTATGTGTTGTTTGATTAATTGTTCTTCTCTTATCATTAACATGCTTGGCTAGATCTTATAGTGTTTCCTTATGATTGCATATGAATTAGTGTGTAGATCCTAATAATATTGCTTCTTGTTGATGTGTGTGCATGTTTTGACTCTAGAAGACTAGCTACGTAATTGTTGCAAAGATGCCTAGAGCGACATGATTGTGTAGAAAGGATTCTATCGGTAATAGTCTTCATACTACCTTACCCATCTATGGATGATCCATTTTAAGTATTTTAATGCGTATCTTATACTCCTAGGAGCCTTGTAATAGTCTTCATACTACCTTACTTGTGTGTTGCCTTAACAGAATATTACGTAGACGGTGTTTTCGTGTAATTCGTCATGCTTTTGGGAAATACTTACACATACATCACAAGTGTGACAAAGCAATAGAGTTAGGAGAGGCATACTAAGGATCATGCATGATTAAGTAAACGCTTTTATTTTCCTATACGAGTTTCCACCTTAGCTTTGATTAATTAGAGTAATTTAGATAATTATATAATTAGTTAAAACCAACCACCTACAAACCCGAGATTTAAATTCGTGTCAATTAGCTTTCTTGTAGTCTATCTTTTCTTTGTTCTCTTTGTTTTGTAAATCACTCTTTCGTTCACCATCATGATGTATGAAAGACCACCAACCAACCCCTTTCAAAAACTACCACGAAATACAACCTTCCTATTCTAAAGATATACCTTGATGTTTCAAAAACATCAAGATGAATCTCTCTACGATGCGTAGACTCGTTTCAAAAACTAAATCCAAAGAGTCTCTCATCATGGCCTCAATCTATGGTCCCTTGCTCAATTCTTTTATGATCATGTCGATAATTATACCCGAAGTGACCTTAACTATGCAACAGGTGGGAACCTTATGGGATTAAGTGCTGAAGAAGCATGGGAAACCATTGAGGATTGTGCCCAATGCGATAAACAGTGGGAAAACCTAACTAGCACTATTTCTGACCAAACAATAGCAAATTTGAGGGCTCAATTAGATGGAATGAGGTGGTTAGAGTTAAGATGCCTAAGTGCATGTCATTGTTAGATGCATATGATGAGCCTATAGGTGATTTGGAGGATAAGATGGATAATCCAAGCCCACAAAGTACCTCACAAGTCCTCTCATCATTTGATGTATACACACCGCCCGTGACTCGCCGCCCAGAAGAAGTAGAAGAGACTATAGGAATCCCGATGGAGGTAGAACCTTTAGACGAAACACAACTAGAGGCTTTAGGCTTGAATACTTGTAATCACGACATTCCTCTTAGTTCTAGGGAAGTTCCTAGTTTTGATGAACTAGAGCCTCAACCACAGCCCTTACCTAGTTGTCCATACTTAGATGTAAGTCTAGGATACCAAAGAGGCCCTGAACCACCCATCAAACCATATAGTCCGGATAGTTTTAGGATGAAGGTAGTTGACAATTTGACCATTCATGCACCACCTTTACCTCACGTGGCGTCTTTCCACCCTAGAGATGTGTATTGCTATAATGACCCATGTATAGATGACCCTAAGAAACACTATGGATTTAAACCAGGTTTATTAAGAAAAAGTGGATCCCTAGGTATTGATTTCTCAAATTCGAAGATGAGTGACTGAAAGGTTGAGGGTGCATTTTTAAGCCAAAAGGCATGACCAGGAATTCATAATGCCCCTCATGTGTTCTTAAAGTTGTTTTCTCAATGACAGCTTCATGCATCCTTAACTGATGATACCCTAACCTTAGATCAAGCTTAGAAAATAAGTTATCACCACTTAGCTCATCTAACAACTCTTCTACAAGTGGTATATAGGAAACTTGCTCATCGAAAAACTCTTCTACAAGTGGTATATCGAAAACTTGTCCTTTACATTGTACTTATTCTGCTATCAATAGTCAACGCACATCCTCCATGTACCATCCTTCTTTTTTACCATCACAATAGGCGATGAATAAGGACTTTGGCTATCTTTGATGACCCCTGACGCCATAAGTTCCTTTACCATTGCCTCCACAACATCCTTTTGGTTTGGTGGGTGTTTGTATGGTCTAATATTGATTGGTGGGGTGTTTGGGAGAAGTGAAATTTTGTAATCATGCTTCATTTTTGGTAGAAGTGAGGTAGGAGTAGTAAAGACATCATGATGTGACTTCAACAGGTAAGTGATTTGTGGAAAAGTAGGGGTTGGTCATGTGTGTGCCATGTTGAACAAGGTGTTTAGTTAAACACAGAGCACTTGGCATGTATGGTCTGCTTTGAAACTTCTAGCCTCTTTGTTGGTTTTCTTCCCACACATCCACTGTAATGTAGCCTTTTGTGTCCCTCTCAACACCATTATCTTGTTATTATACACAAAATCCATTACCAACTCCTTGAAATTCCCCTTGATGTCTCCCAAAGTGGACATCCATTCCACCCCTAAAACCATCTCACACACTCCCAGTGGTTAAATGAGGACATATAATCTGAATTCTATACCTTGCAGGGTCCATTTGAAGTTCTTACATTCATTCAAACTACTTATAATGTGGTCATTAGCTACTGACACATCCATTGGACATATTGCTTTAAGCTTGTAGCCTAGCTTCTTAGCAATTTTGAGGCCCAAGAAAGTGTGGGTACTACGAGAATCAATCAGTGAGTGTACTGTGTGTTTTCCAACATAAGCTTTGACCCTCATTGTTTTATAAGTACTCTGCCCAGTCATAGGATGCAAAGAAATCAATGGTGCTTCAATCACAATTTCCCTAAAATTTTGGACCATTGGTTCCTCTACAATAGAATCATAGGTTTTTGCACAAACTTCTGATCACAATCGAAACATAGGTTTTTGGCCATTTCATCTGTTATCTCTTTCTGTGTGAGTTGTTTTCTAGGTTGCACATAAGTAGGCTTTGTTCTAGTGTTTGGTGGTGCAAGTAAAGCCAAAGTAGTAGTAGTTGTTTTCTAGGTTGCACATAAAGAGGCATAGGAGTTGGTGATAGTAGTGTTTGCCCACTTTTAGTGACCAACAAAGTTGCTTCTTGCATTTTAGCTAGGCAATACACATCTGCTAGGGTGTTTGGCTTAAACATTCTAACAGACATACTTATCTCATCCTTCGATCCACCTATAAACAGACTTATTGCATAGGCTTCACTTAATTCTACCTTATTCATCAAAGCCTCAAACTGTTCTTGGTAGAATTGCACAGTAGCTACATGTTTCAAGTTCTTTATCTCTACCATTGGGTCCTCAAACACATAATCAAAAGCGTTTTTGCACCTCTCTTTCATACACAGTCCATTCAACATTCTAATGAACTGCTTATGCCAGTTAAGTGCTTTATCAAACATATGCATAGAAACTAACCTCACTTTGTAATTATCAACAATGGAGTCAAGTCAAGTAAGAAGAACCTCAGTTAGTTAGGTTGAATTACAAGACGTGATGAACGTATTAGTGAATTTGATTTAATCGGAAAACTAACTAATTCGCTGAAAATACATTCATAACAAGATCGTAACTGAAATAGAAACCAATTGTAATGAACTTAACTATTTATAACAGAAATGAAGAGCTCTTGAACTCTATTAGGCATTCAGTAAGAAGAGGAATACACCGAAATTGATGAACCAAAATAATGAATTTGGTTACACAATGATGTATGTGTGAAATTAGCCGAGATTCACAAATCATAAGAATGAGTCTAAAACAAGCAAAGATTAACCCGCGCGTTGCTGCTGCGTTATTTTACGTGATGAACGTATTAGTGAATTTGATTTAATCGGAAAACTAACTAATTCGCTGAAAATACATTCATAACAAGATCGTAACTGAAAGAGAAACCAATTGTAATGAACTTAACTATTTATAACAGAAATGAAGGATAGTTGAACTCTATTAGGCATTTCAAGTAAGAAGAGGATACACGAAATTAATGATCAAAATAATGAATTTGTTACACGAATGATGTAGCGTGTGAGAACTAGCGAGATTACAAATCATGAAGGATTAAAATCCTCTAAAGTTGAGTCAAACATGATACATCATGTTCACTAATCACAAATAAGTTAAATATATACAACATTTCTTTTTAATAAAAATCAAAGGCCCACTAATTTATTTACACTCACAACAAACTTAACATGATGTATCATGTTTGACCACAACTTTAGAGGATCTTTTTCCAATCATGAATGAGCTAAAATGAACTAGAATCAATTATTTAAAAGGAAAAAAGCACGGGGAAATTTGTTAGGGAGTTTGACTGGGTTGTTTTGCCACGCGTGTCTATTTGAACATAACAGTACTAATTACCACAAATCATGCTGCGTTTTAAAAAAATACAGTTTTCGCACAGCAAGAATGCCGATTAAATATACAAGGTCCAAACACAGCCCATGATTTAAATCAAACATGTGAAGACTACACAGAAGCAAATATGGATGAAATTTGAATGGATGCAGAAAGTATTTAAAACCAACAGGGAACCTGCACTAGTCATTTAACATTCAAGAAGCCAAAGCTAACTAACAAAGCTCAACAAAAATTCTTAGTGCCTTTTGTCTTAAAAATAAGTAAAAGATACATATCTAGTATTAGCAAATAAGCTTTCTAAGCAGCGGCCCCCTTTCCTTTCTTCTTCTGGAGCTTCTTCATGTAGAACTCAAGCTCCTTTCCTTCCAAAATGTAACTGCCAACACAAGAAAAATATTCAGATCAAATTATAACTCACAAAGTACGAGACATGTTTGAGGTTCTCTTTATATTAGTTGTAGATGAGATTTAGCCGATTTAGCTACTATAGATTCGCAGAACTATAACAAAATTTATGTTGCTTTTGTTTATAATTTTATGTAGTTGAAAATAAATAAAAATTACTGCACAATAGTAATATGGAAGATAACATACCCATCGGCACGACCACACTGGCCAGGGCGAGAAGAGATAGCTGCATAAAGACGACCACCAGAGAATTGTTCTTCAACATGAGAATCTAATTTGCGCTCCTCCAGACGCTTTTCCAGTTTCCTCGCAACATGATTACTCTTCTTGGCCTCCTCTGTTTCTGCTTCCTAGAAAATCAATCAAAACAGACATTAACTAAAATATTAGAAACACTAAATAACCTCGATTGATCAATTAAGATATTAGACTTCTAAACATGTGGCATATACAACTCAAGTCTCATATAAACAGGCCTAAGCTGTCTCATGATTTGTAAACACTCATTAATCACTTTATAAAAAACATTACTGTATATTAATGGTATAGTACTCTGGTTAACATATACGACAAATAAGCCTCCGAACCAACATTGCCCACAATCTTTAGTGATATTACCCAGCCCATCCGGCCACCAATTCCCGTAAATTTGACAAACAAAAGCATACCTCTCCCTCTTTCTTGGTAGCTGAAGCAACTGCTTTCTTCTTGCGGCCAAGGTCAACACCATAGTGTTGCAAATACCATTGTTTGAACGGTGCAGCATCAACTTGCACGATTGCACCTTTGACAAGTGTCTGGGTTCTGACCAACTCATTGTTGGACGCATTGTAGACAACATCCAAAATACGAGTCTTTCGGGTCACAGCCTCGCTTCCCCAGGAGTAGTTTATTTTACTAAGATACATCACTTTTTAAGGTTATATGTCCACTATCATTAATGAATATGAATCACCAAAACGAACATCATAATTAAGACTATTCTTCACTACTTTTGTCTAGTAAGTTATCAAAACCATTTAGGTACTAACTCGTCTCAAAATTATTGTCACAAGACAAAAATTATACAGTTTAATAAAAGAGAAACCATTACACTTTTTAACCGATCAAATAGAATATTCACTAATCTTGATGTGAATGTTAAGCTAAAGGATATGGTCCATAATGGTGACTGGCTTTGGCCTATTGAATGGAGAGATTGGCCAGTTACTCAAACCATTCTTGTACCTCAGCTAAATGAAACAATGAAAGATACTACTGAGTGGATTACTAATGATGGTATGCATGTGAAGTTCGGGATTAGCAGAGCTTGGAGAGATTGCAGACATGAAGAACCTAAAGTTCCATGGTGTGATGTGGTATGGTATACACATTGCAGTCCCAAACACTCCTTCATTTTATGGCTGGCCATTTTGGGGAGATTAACTACACAAGATAAACTTGTTAAGTGGTATCCTGATAAGCAGTATTCTTGCCCTTTATGTGAAGAATGTCATGACTCAAGAAAACACTTATTCTTTGAGTGTAGCTACTCTGTAGTGATATGGGCAGATTTGAAAAAAGAATTTATCAAAACAATATTGCAGACACTTGGGAGGAAGTTCTTAGCAGAATTATGATACTAACTTGCAAGAAGTCTATTTTGAGTGTAATTAGAAGAATTGTTCTTGCTGCTGCAGTTTACTACATCTGACAAGAAAGGAACAAAAGACTATTTTCAAATGAAAAGAGGAGTGGTCAAGATCTGCTGAATGTAATTGTCAATAACATAAGGATGAAACTCTCAAGCCTGTATGTCAAAAGAACTGCTCAGACAGATAAAGTAGCAAAGGATTGGCATGTTAATATGAATTTTGGGAGTACAAAGGACGACTTAGTTGAGGAGTGGGATGGTAAACTGGATTCTAACTCTGCCTGTTGAGTATCAAGATGAAAAGGCAGTGTGCAGAAAGCCCATTGTTTCTGCAAGTTTTAATTTCTGATGGCCTTGTACCATGAGTATTGATGAAAGACCATTTATGATATCAATTTCTATGTCTAGGGGTGCTTGGAGCAGCAACTAGTACTAGTAATTTGTGCTGTCCTATATGGTTTAGTAGTCAGTACCTCATAAGGAAGGTTTCTAGTGGAGGTTTGAAATTTCCCATGGGATATTTCTCTAGTTTGGATGATGCCTAATGGAAGCTTGATCACTGCTATCAATATGAAGAGGAAGCAACATTGAAGTAGTTGTGAGAGTTCTCTTTGTAGTCCAATCTACTTGAAATGTCTTATGGAGGATTGGTAGTGGCATGTTTTTTTATGAAGCCATGCTGCATCAGTATACAATATCTTATGCATGGATGGACCTTAGTGGAGACCGGGGAGGGCCACGGCCCTCCCAAAACTTTAATGTTTTACTTATATTTGCTTAAAGGAATATAGATGGAGCCACATCAAGGCACTTCTGTGTGCTGTCAACTATAGGAATATAGAAAAATAAAGGATCCAGACAGTGCTATTACAGAACATAATAAAAAAGTTTTGTTCCACCACAGAATCAATGGAGCCTCTGGATCAAAAAACTTCATCTCTATTATCACTTACAAACCCTTCTCCTGTCCTAAATTCTTTTCAAGATTTTTCCTCAAAATTCCGCTCAGTTATGTGTACGGTCTTAATCACAATTGGCACCATATGTTAATGCCCTCAGCCGTTGGTAATCAACTCATTCTTCATTTCATCTTAGGGTCCCCAAAGTCCAAATCTGTATTAACTTTATGAAATGTAGGAACAAAACTGAAGTTATTCCTCTAGAAAGTAAATGGATGGTATATATGATGATGGAAAAAGTCCTTCGAGTGTTTACGGCAATGAATATGAAAAAAAAATGTAATGAGTTAAACTAAATAAGTTAGCTGCCAACTATTACCCAGAAGTCCAGAACCATTAAAAACAGGTTATTCTGGGCTATTTTGAAGCTTTTGGGTTGTAGTGGTCATGTCTAGGGCTCTGGTGACCTGAACTCTTTAACCTGAACCCATTTTTGACAGATGAATGCTCTATAAAGCCATTTTGACCCGAACCCATTTTGACCCATTGGTTAACACCACCCAACCTGCCCATTTTGCCATCTCTACTGAGAAGTTGAAAACCCTTGAAGTTATGCATCTGATATACAAGAAACTGGTATATGCATATGAGAACGCGGTAGACTGTTTATGATCATAGACATCTTAATGTTCTAAATAGGCTACCACTAAATGTACAAACGTTCATAAACACAAACATCTAAGTCTTAAGTTGCATGGGATACATGATGTATGCACATATGCAATTCTATCACTCAGCTTAAATAATGACATATAGATGCCTAACTAAGAACTTACAACAACCTTTTACTTATCTGCACGACAACTTTGTCAGTTTCATTCAGAATATATCCAAAAAAGAGCTCAAAGATAAGTTCATAATTAGACTTTGTAGTCAATCATGTCACTAAACTATTTGATTGTAATAATCAAGCTTACTAGGTTGAGCTTATTAGCAAAACTAAGCTCATCTTAGTTTGGATGAGCTTATTTAGTGGGTTTATGATAAGCTAATCTTTTGTGGCTTCGGTTTATTTAAACTTGCAAGCTCCTTTTTTTCATTTTATAATACTACGAAATAAGCTAATTCAAACATTTAGCCAGAGCTTATATGCTTATTCATCATAACCCTTAAGCTACCTAAGCCCAAAAAGTAAGGTTAGACAAACAATCCTTATGAAACACTAATTAGATTAATCAACAACCAGAATTCTAGTAATATGCTATACCATGTGATCTATAAAAATGTTATCCGAGTTTTGTTAACGTATACTCATTCTGCCTATTAGGTGTAAACAATTTTAAAACAGTTAACGTGAACATCCTGAAATAAGAAGGCTTAAGATTGTTCCAAGCCTGGTCAAAAGATCAGAAATCATGATTACCTTTTATTATAGAAGAAAAAAAGTGTGCTATTTTAAGTCACATAATAGCAAAACTTGACATGATTATGTGAAACCATATGGATTTTATAAGTATTTGTTAATCACTAACTACTTCAATAGAGAATTAAGGTATGAAGCTAGATCATCTAATCATCTTCTGGAAGACGTCAACAGCATTGACTTTGACCTCAATAATTACTAGTAATATTTTTTGTTTCTACTAAATAGATAGACAACATCATTTATTTATGGATTCAACTAGTTTTAATGCCCGTGTACGCACGGGGCATAGACGTTTTCATGATATATTCCCAGCCAATAGTGCCCACAAAGTTCACTAGATCTAACAGAAAAGAAAATACATCTCCCTCTTTCTTGGTTGCTGAAGCAACTGCTTTCTTCTTGCGGCCAAGGTCAACACCATAGTGTTGCAGATACCATTCTTTAAATGGTGCAGCATCAACTTGCACGATTGCACTTTTGACAAGGGTCTGGGTTCTGACCAACTCATTGTTGGACGCATTGTAGACAACATCCAGAATATGGGTCTTTCGGGTCGCAGCCTCGCTCCCCCACGAGTAGTTTATTTTACTAAGATACATCACTATTTAAGAGTATATGTCCACTATCATTAATGAATACGAATCACCAAAACGAACATAATAAGTAAGACTATTCTTCACCACTTTTGTCTAGTAAGTTATCAAAACCATTTAGGTACTAACTCGTCTCAAAGTTATTGTCACGAGACAAAAATTATAGAGTTTAATAAAAGTGAACCATTACACTTTTTAGCCGATCAAATAGACTATTCATGTACTAAGGTCTATTAAAATGAAAAGTAAACAATTATACCGAGACATCTCAAAAAAAAATATGAACAATAATTTTGAGACCGGGTATTTTACTATCGCCGACACTCCAATAAAGTTAAAACCTCAACTCCCTGTATTTGGCAACACTCATTATCATTTTTTTTTTTTCTATAATTTCCATGAAGACTAAAGTCTCTTTTTTCACATCAATTCTTCACTCCATTCCAAATACTCGCACACATCTTGCTATAAGAATAAACATTTAACTAAGTAGTATACATTATGGTAAGGGTTTTGGTATCATCATCATAAAAGATCTGGCTGAACCGGCTTCAGTGGCAGCATCAAAGTAAAGGTTTTTTCATGCTTCCCTTTACAGTATCTCCGCCACGCATGTTGTATGTAACAGGCCGCCCAAATCCTCCACTGCTGTGAGTAAAATCTGAAAATGAATACAGATCCGTTATAAGTCATGTCATAAACATACAGCCGATACTAGTTCCTCTGGTTCAAACAAGAAGAGATACAATATTTATTGGGACATTATTGGTATAAACCACCCAAGTTTTAACTTTTTGGTGGTCTAACCTTCAACTATTTTGGGTCGCTTCTAAGCGGTTTTTTTGTCCTGACATACAGAAAAGTTCATGGATTACACCATTACTATAGAAAAAGGTTAAGCGACTAAATCCGTAACATAATGAAAGTTGGTTAGTAAATTAAACTTTAAAAAAGGTTGAGACAAAATAACAAAAAAAAAGGTCAAGAGTTGCCATTATTACCCGTTTTATTACCTAAAAGTATGCTGTAGACGCGTGCTGTGTAGATGCCTAAACTGGCAAGCCACAAACATCAGATCCTCGGACACTAAAGCAAAAGCTTGAACGTGTGTAACTGCTTTAACCGTCCTAGTTGAAAAAGGAAGTCTTGGAGTTGTAGGATCCAAAGACCATGTGAGAAGCTCTTCTCCACACAAGTCACCATCCTCGAGGTGAATAGAACTGTAGAAATTAATCCTATCACCATCGGTTGTTTCACTTAGTACCTTACCACGTGTGATGAATATAATTTCATGTACTGGGTCCCCCTCTCGGACTAATAAGCTATTTTCTGTGTAAAGAACTGGCTTCAGGCGGTCACACATAGCATCAACCAAATGTTCATCCATTTGTTTAAAAAAAGGTACCTGCAATAAAACTTTAAATCGTGCTTTTACACATATTAACTTAAACTCAAAACTGAAATGCGCGCAGAAGTGAACATAGTGCATCACTTACTCTCTTTAGTGACAACAAGCAAAGATGACGTTTTATGTCCCTCTTTAAGTCACGAGGAAGGTCTCTGACAAATGAATCTAACTCAACACCTTTAGTTATTTTCCATTTGTACCGTTTGTGTCTCCTAACTCGCTGCCTCAACTCCTCAGGGAGGGAAATATGTGACATGAGGTCCTCTGCTTCTTGCTTTTTTTCTTTCATCTCCTCCACCCTCAGAGTATAGTTTGAGAAAGACTGCAAATATTTCTGTAACAGTAGAAACAGTGGCTATAACTTGGAACTGCAAGCAAAACCAAACACCTTGAACAAGGCTTAACAGATAAGTTCACTAACCTGCACGTTGCCAATAAGCAAAGCAAAAAGAACCAACCCAATAACAATAATAAAGTCAGCAAAAAGAATTTCCGCGTAGAAAGTGCTTGCTTTAAGGCCTTGACCAAGAGAACTGGGATCAAAAGGCGAGCATTTTTTAGATTTTCATAAATGGAGTTTATCACTTACTAGCCATATGCACCAAAAAGTTCCTCACTTTGATTTCGATTGCAAAACAGCATATTATGAGAATATATCTTGTTATGTATTCAATGAGATTTTGCACCACGAAAAATCATGAAGATAGTAAGATATCAAGATTTTACTAACCTTAGACTCTGCAAACCCCACCATGAGCAATACAAAATTTTCTGGCAAAAGTCTGTCGTTTCTAGTACACGGGTTTGAAGGGCGTCAAGGTATATGCCAAAATCAAAATTTGACGAATCTTTAATTTCATTTCGTTCTAGAAGCGGGCATGAAGTGTTCAGAAATCCATAATCTCCCACACGAGCTTCTCCACAATATGAATATTTGGAGTGACAGTTATGCCTTTGACATGCAATATGCCAGCATCTCAGTTCACTTTCTATAGCAAAAAGGTACCAGATGGCTCCAATTACCTGTTTATATAAAAAGAGTTCTTACCATTAGCAGCATAGCAATACACTATCAGTTTTTAACCATCACACGTTTACTACACTTATAGTTTGCCAAATTCTATATTGAGATAAAATTAAGGGACATTAGGTAAAGTATGTGAAAACCTCCCAAAATTACTCAATGCGTCTTTTTTTTTCGTTAGTGATATGATAAGAAGTACATAAAATAGTACTTACATGGCTAGCTAGCACATAGAGAAAAAAGTTGAAAGCAGCTCCGGCCCATGCTTTTTCGGTTAGGAAGCCGGAAATTTTGGTCACCTTCTGATAGAACAAAGATATCCTGATAACTCGAGGAACATTCTGAAAGAAGATAATGAACTTTAAAGTATTTTTTGTCACTAAGGCATCCCCGTCTAAGTTTGGGATGATTACCAAAACTGCAAACTGCACAATACCAGTCATATATATATTACCCAATAATGCACATTTAATTATAAGTTCAACTAACAGATTATAGACATACCTGTGGAAGAGGAAGGGCTGCTAAGACATCAATGATGAAGTATGATGTTAGGTAACGTCTTGCCACATAATGAGGATCATCTATAAGGATTCTTTTTCCAAGCATGTGATTGTAACGAGGAACATAAGCAGTTCGAAACTGGATAATGATGTGAACTACATATAACATGTCGGACACAGAACGAAGGACACATACAACTATCTCCAATTTACGGTCCACATCAAGGCACTTTTGTGTGTTGTCAACTATAGGAATATAGAAAAATAAAGGATCCAAAGACAGTGCTATTACAGAACATAATAAAAAAGTTTTGTTCCACCGCAGAATAAATGGAGCCTCTGGATCAAAAAACTGCATCTCTATTATCACTTACAAACCCTTCTCCTGTCCTAAATTTTTTTCAAGATTTTTCCTCAAAATTCCGCTCAGTTATGTATACGGTCTTAATCACAATTGGCACCATATGTTAATGCCCTCAACCGTTGGTAATCAACTCATTCTTCATTTCATCTTAGTGTCCCCAAAGTCCAAATCTGTATTAACTTTATGAAATGTAGGAACAAAACTAAAGTTATTTCTCTAGAAAGTAAATGGATGGAATATATTATGATGGAAAGAGTCCTTCAAGTGTTTACGGCAATGAATATGAAAAAACTTTTTTTCATTGAGTTAAACTAAATAAGTTAGCTGCCAACTATTACCCAGAAGTCCAGAACCATTAAAAACAGGTTATTCTGGCCTCTTTTGAAGCTTTTGAGTTGTGGAGGTCACCAGAAGTCACCTCTGGTGACCTGAACTCATTTAACCTGAACCCATTTTTGACAGATGAATGACATAAAGCCATTTTGACCCGCACCCATTTTGACCGATTGGTTAACACCACCCAACCTGCCCATTTTGCCATCTCTACTGAGAAGTTGAGAACCCTTGAAGTTTTGCATTTGGTATACAAGAAACTGGTATTTGCATATGAGAACACCGTAGACTGTTTTGAACTTTTGATCATACACATCTTAATGTTCTAAATAGGCTACCACTAAATGTACAAACGTTTATAAACACAAACATCTAAGTCTTAAGTTGCATGGGATACATGATGTATGCACATATGCAATTCTATCACCCAGCTTAAATAATGACATATAGATGCCTAACTAAGAACTTACAACAACCTTTTACTTATTCTGCACGACAACTTTGTCAGTTTCGTCTAGAATATATCCAAAAAAGAGGTGAAAGATAAGTTCATAATTAGACTTTGTAGTCAATCATGTCACTAAACCAGTTTGATTTTAATATACTTATTACCAAAACTAAGCTCATCTTAGTTTGGATGAGCTTATTTAGTGGGTTTTTGATAAGCTCGTCTTTTGTGGAATCGGCTTATTTAGGCTTGCAATCTCCTTTTTTAATTTTATAATAATAAGCTAATACAAACATTTATCCAGAGCTTATGGGTGTGTTTGTTTAAGGGCTTATAGGGGCTTATGGGGCTTGGGCTTTTAAAATAAGCCGGCTTATCTTATTCATCATAACCCTTAAGCTACTTAAGCCCAAAAAATAAGCTTAGACAAACAATCCTTATGAAACACTAATTAAACTAATCAACAACCAGAATTCTAGTGATGATGAAGTCAATCAAAAAATGATTAAATGTGAAAATCCACAACTCACGTCTTATTCATTTGCGAAGAATGATCATCAGGAAGCTTGACTTATTCATACTAGCATAATTATTTTCTACTATGTTAGTATTAAGTTTTCTTACAAAAGGAGATAAGGATCTGATCGAGTTTTTAAGGGACAGGTTATTCCTTAAAAAGGGATCATATGTGATGCTCTTTAAATGATTGTAACCTCCTTCAGTTTTTTTCTGTTTTCTTTATTTTTCTTTACCTTTTTTATTTTTATAACTTTGTTTTTTTTGTTTTTATTAATAGACAGTGTAACTTTGTTTCGTATATTGTTAGACACTAGATAAATACTCACGTAAAGCAATGGTGTATAACAGCAAATAATTATACTTGTAAAATCGTGATGCAAGAGAACTTTTGATACAAAACGTGTGTTTTTTAAATTTAATATAATGTGTTTTTTAAGAATTGTCGTTCAGAATTAATCAAATTAAAGTGT
>BQNB010058014.1:0-34495 GCA_026074375.1 Tanacetum coccineum
TATTCTTACATTTTAGTCACTTAGGGTTAATTAAAAGTTAAAAATCATTTTAGGTTTAAATTTTGATAATTCAGTTTTTTTAAGTCGCGTTTTTACGTTCTCGTTTTTAGGTTTTAACTTAAGTTGCTTTCGTTTTAGGGTTTCTTTTACTTGTTTTTGAATCTTTATTAGTAGAAATAGATTCCCAATCAAATCTTTGATTATTCAAGCATAATTCCCAAACCGATTCTCGATTTTCAAATTCACGCCTCGTTGGGACATAACGACCCGGGTCCGGTTTTAAACTTTGTGGGCAACGAAGCGAGAAACCGATACTTCCGGATATATATATATATATATATATTTTTATTTGTGAATTTAAACTTATTGCTTTTTGGATTTTAAAAGTGATTTATTTATTTTCACCTATATTATATTATAGTATAAATTGCTTACTACAAGTCAATTTTTGGCGCCGCTGCCGGGGAGGCCGTGAGACGATTATTGAATTGAAGTTTGTTGGGCCTTGAAGACCCTTCCTTGTGAAGTTATTTTCTTATTATAAAAATATAAAAATACAAAAATATTTTTCATTTCCTTTTTATTATAAAAACAAGAAAAACCAAAAATATAAAAACATTGTCCATAAAAACAAATAAAAGTCATCATCAATATAATGCTTTCAACTGAAGCATTATCATAATAAGTTCCAAATCAAAAGATTTAAAACTTGCCTTTGTGTCACTTGCGAGGTACGGCTCACCTTTGATTGATAAACAAACTAAAAAAGGGGTATAAGGAGGGTTGTTCCGAGGAACTACGACCCGAAAGGAAAAGGTTTTTAATAGCTTCACGCTTTCCTGCTCCTCCGCTCCTTTGTGCGTTTTTCTTTTAGAGAGCTACAGTAAAGCAAGTTGATTATCGGTTTAAGTTATTCAATCTCATTTTGTCCTTTAAAATATGTTGTTTAAAAAAAACTCGAAAACCCAAAAATAATCTCCTTTAACCTCTTTGCATTTAATTCTTCTTCTTATCCCTCTAAATTGTTTAATTCTTATGGCGTCACTCGATTACCGTTTGAATCCTATGTACACGATTAAAGAGTGTTCGTCTTGTCGAAGTTTATACAACAAAGGCTATTGTTGTTCAAATGTGAGTTCCGTTGACAAGATTATTCATGATCCTAATCTGATTTCTTATGATGAAACCCCTAACTTGTCTCAATGACTCCCTAATTGTGGAGACCCGGTTGATGGTCTATATTGTCGACCTTGTGCTTTTGTGTGAAAGTGTTTGAATGAAGGTTGGTTTACAGTTCATGATGAAAACGAAATTCTAAACACTTTCGAGTCATCCAATGACGATACTAACGTTGTTAGGGCACCCTAAGAGCCATTCGTTGTCAAACAGGACCCCGGTAAAAATTCCTCGCAAAGTCCTCCACATATTGACCACAATTGTTGTTACGAGTGTGGTGATTCGTTAGACGATTTATTTTGTCAATGATGTACTTGTAAGTCTTGTGGGAAAGGTGCTTATTATGGTTACAATTGTCCACCGCAAATTCCAATTATCTTTAATCCGGAACCATGCTACAATCAAACCATTGATGAGCTCCCACAAACTTTGCCAAGTTTTGATCCGACATGATGATTCTCCTAACGTTTTCAACCCAACTCCACAACCCCCGAGATATTCTTATGAGTTTTGTGGGAACGACGCTTATTATGGTTACGATTGTCCACCCCAAGTTCCATTTATCTATCCGGAACCGTGCTATAATCAAGACTTTAATTTCCCATAAAACTTTCAATGTTTTCAACAAAAATATCTTTGTTGTAAAAGTTGCAAGGGTCCTCATGAAACTTACCACTGTCAACCAATGAATGAAGACTATTATCATGAGCAAAATTCTTGCTATGATCCTAATTCTTTCGGTTTTAACCAAGTTCAACCCCCGCAATATACCGTCAATCATCCAATCTTTACTTCTCAAAATGAGCTTCTCAATTGCGGGTTTCTTCACAGTGTCAAACCGATAACCCAAAATTTAATGATCCTAATTTTGTATAAATCCGATTTATTCCGTTATGACCAAAATTCAACCCAGCAATTTTACTACCGTTCAACTTCTAGAATCGAGATATTAATAAAGAGGAGAGTTTTAAAAGAAAGACATGAGTAAATAAAGAAATAATGAGTGAGAAGCGGTTGATTGATGACGAAATTAAAGATATCACGAATGATGCTTCTTAAACTTATGGATGATTTGCAAATTCTTAAAAGAAGCCAACAAGAAAAGAAGGAGACGGCAGCTCAAAGTTTTACTCCATATTAGGATGTTTCTATGATTAATGATGAAGAAGCTAGAGACAACTTTTTGAAAGACGTTTGCACCTTCTTAAGGAAGTTTAGTCGTATACCTTTTGGAGTAACACCAAAGGTTATATTGATAGCTTGGGAAAGTTTTGGCGAAATTAAAGATGCTTTGATGGACAAGCAATATCAATAAGAGGATATTTAAGAACTGATGAGTAAACTCCTTGAAGATGTGCGAAATATCAGTGAAGAGTTTTTAGAATATATTAATTATCCAAGCTGGAATCGTCCTCTTTTCTACTTCGATGATGACGATGATGAGTATATTGTTATATGGAGAAGGCCTAAAGCGATCACACCCGGTGAACCATCCGAGGAGCCTGAAGACCCTCTAATTATGGGGGAAGAGGAACTTAGCACTATTCCTGAAAAGGATAAATCTAGTGTTGAGGACCTCGTCCCAATCCCAAGTGGATCCAATGGTTTTTTCGACGATATTTGTGATAATGATCATTTTGATGCTGAATCTTTGCTTAGTCGAGATATTTCGATCACATCTCCTAAGATCGATTTTCTTTTCGAGGAGTTCACGGTGAACTCGTTCCTCTTCCACCGGGAATGGATAAAGACGAATTTGATAAAGAAGAATATGATTGTTATGATGATGATACTTCGAGCGACGACGAGTCTTTTGAAAACATCGATTATGTTGCGGCTTCGCCTCCCAATTTTGAGCTCGTCAGCTTAGAAGAGGTTGGGGACGTTATTCTTCGTGATAAATTGTCAAATGTCTATCTTCTCATTTCTAAGATTGAAGCGTTAAATGACAACCCCACTCTATCTTCTTTTTCTTATTATGATAATTCTTTTATCGATCATACGAAAGAGACGAGAAGTGGCAGTTCCCCTACTCATACTAATAAGTCTCTTCTCGAGTATGATTCATTTCTTTTTTAGGTTGAGCCCGATCAGGGAGGGTTGACTGGCATTGTTATTTTTGATAATTCAAATGACCATCTTTTGGAACTTCCCGAGTTTGAATCATTTCATTTTGATCCGTCATTTCCTAGTCCTCTTCCGGTACCACCAAATGTTGAGATTAGCTTAATTATTAAGACCGATGCACCCGTGATAAACAATTTTGATGAGCTTAATGAAGATGAATGTTTTGACCCAGGGGGAGATGAGATTGATGTTGAAGATGACGATTCCTTCACATTTGTCATTTGGACTTTTCTCCTGTTTCTCACTTACCCTGTGGATTCTCCTTTTCCTTACTCCTTCGGGAGTGAAGACACCATTTTTGATCCCGACATCTCCACTTAGAGCCGGTGGCATCTCATCTGGATGGAACTTTCATGTGCTTTAATGTTTATCCAAACATTAATGAAAGCCTGATTGAGATTTTCTCTTCCATTCACTCTCTCCAAGGACGAATGAATTCGGGGATCGAGTCAAGCTATGTGACTCGGTTACCAAAAACAAAGCGCTTCGTGGGAGGCACCCCATGCTTATCCATTTTCTATTTTCTTTCTTATTCTTATTGTGATGTGAGGAGGCTTGTACTCTTCCGATTCCTGTTGTGTTTGTACTTGTGATTGTTTGCAGGATTGACCCAAATTTTCTGAAGACTCTCGTGTTCGGTGTTTTGTCCTGGTCCACTCGAGCTTCCTAGCCTTTGCTTGCCATTAGTTTGGGGAAATCCGATATCCTAAAGATTATTATCGACTAACATTTATCTTTTAGCACACTTGATAAACGGCTAAAGATTTTTGTGATACTTTCTTCATGTTTAGGTTATGCATTCGACCTTTTTGAGTTCTAGTATGGGGTTTTTAAGTCTTAGGCTAGGAAACATTGAGGACAATGTTTGATTTTAGTATGGGGTAGTATATCTTCGATATGATCTTGCCTACTTTTACCCGTTGTTCTCACGTACCCCGTTTTCCCACAAAAATTTTCAAAAATTTACAAAAATATGAAAATTTTAAAAAATTTCAAAAATAAAATAAGTGTTTTGTCACAATTTTGACTTTCCTGCTGGGTAGAATAAGAGTAAATTTTGACCCGATCGAGCGTGTTGAGCTCTAGCTTGTTCCTTAACTTTTAGGCTAAGCGTTCGCGAAATTCGCGAAGAACGAAAAATGATAGAGTTAAGTATGAGTGGGATGCTAAACAAGGATTAGTTGGAAATCTTAAGAGCTCATGTATGTAACTTGTTGCTTTTTCTCCCATAAGCTCCTAACCGGATTAATATACGTGCTGTTTTTGGAGATTAAACTTAAATCAACAATTTTTTATGTAATATATAGCTAAAAATTTTAGTCTTAGTTCAAATTTATACTTGAATTTTTCAAAAAGAAGTCTTCTCTATAAAAAAATAATAATAATAATAATAAAAAAATGATAAAATGATAAAAAAATATAATAATAATAAAAGCTGTGGGCTGATAAAAGTTTACTACCTCTTGCCGGCTCACAACCGATGTGGTAGTCTTCTAAAGAAAGCCCATAGTAAAAATAAAAAAATCCGAGACTGATAAAAGTTTGCTGCATCTTGCCGGCTCACAACCGATGTTGCAGCCTTCTAAAAGGTCGAGGGTGACAATTGCATAAATGTCTAATAATTAAGTTTGAATTAATAAATAGATTTCTTTTTGTTAAATTCAAATATGCTTTTGAACTTTGACTATTCTATTTTATAAGCTATGTATATTCGGGAAACTTGAGAGTTTTTGAAACCTAAGGTCCGTGAAAAGTCAAAGTTGATGCATGGTTGAAATTCAAAATAGCACACTCACTTAAGATATAATAAATGTCGGGAGTGAAAAGTTCACAAGTGATCGCGCCTTCAAACTCATTAGACTTAGTGTGGAATACTTGAGAGCAATATATTGCAAAAAAGTTGATCCATGGTATTGATAATTCCAAAATACCATTCACCTAAAAAACAATAAATGTCGGGAGTAAAAAGTTCACAAGTTGCAAATATGAGTAGTGTTAGCATCTTTACTGATATTTAGTTGTGATTTCGTTTTAAGCTTGGTTTGGATAAGTGAAAAGTCGGGGACGATGAATTTATCCTTTTTGGGGCATTCTCGGATCGAAATGCATCTTGTTCTATGATCCCTAACAATTATGGAAATAATGAAAGTCGAAATATTATTAGTTTATATATATTAAAAAAAAGGTTTATCAAAATGGGAAAATAGGGTGTTTTATAACTTGTGATTTCTTAACTTTTCCCACAAAAGTCATTGCTACTTTTCAAAGGTTTAGTTTGAGGAAGTTTTGAGGTATTTGGTTATAGAGCATATAATATTGCGTGAGGACATGCAATCGCTTAGTTTAGGGAATTTGATTATGTGTGAAGAACACATATCATTTGTATATTCACAAATGACCCATATAAAGACAAAATTGTGTTTAAAATGCTTGTATATTGCTTGTTTTGTCTTTGTGATTGTGTTGGTACGGATATTGCAAAAATTCATAAGGAAACGGTTAAAATCGGACAAACTCGGACACGGGAAAGGAGAGAGAATACAAGAGCCGGGAGAATGCTATCAAAGGTCAACAAAAGTCAACCCTTGGTCAACCAAAGTCAACACACAAAATGACAAAAACCAAATTTCCTAAATCAGTCCCTCAAAGAAAACCAAATTGCAAAAAGAGTCCCTAAACCCTAACGGTGTTGACTCTTTAATTTATAAAGAGTTAACACCCGTTAACCCTTATAACAACACCAAGCTCAAATCCAAAAACCTGTTAATAACCCAAGCCCAAAACACTCTCTTGGCCCAAATCCTAAAAAAACCCAAAGTCAATATAAAACCTGGGTCAAAAGAAAAGTCAAACTTTCCCTTTTATAAAAGTAAAAAGCGGGAAAAGGAGTTACCACTATTCACCTTCTTCCCCGTTTTTCCTCGAGATCAAACCAAAGGGCAAATCAAAATTGGCCAGGATAGTAAGAGACAATTTCAAGTAACAAGGAATGAGTGGGTGGGACAGAGTAAAACTTAATTAAACATAAGACCTCTTATTGGTCAATTCCCCACAGAAAGGAATGCACGTGGATGTGAAAAACACGACCATGAGAAAAGGAACAAGAATTTTACAACTAAATCACATGGAAAAGACGCATAAGTGTCACACCACGGATTGCCACGCTGGCAATCCGTGTGCTCATCAAAACGATACAAGGGCCAAGAATGAAGATCTAATGATTGGCATACATCAAGGGTGTGGATTAAGGGGAGCATCTAACTGAATTTGAGTCTTAGAAGCTTCTCTCAGCTAGTATAAATAGAAGCAAAGCCTCACTCACAACGATATCTAGGAGTAGTTTATAAATTAGCTTATTAAAATTAGCTTTTGTAATTTTCATTTAAAATGTTTTAGCTTAATGTTTGCTTAAATGTAATTTTCTTTTCAGAATTGTACTTAACTTTTTCATTAATAGAATTCGTATTTGTTTTTCTCAAATTCACTTAAAACTTTGTTTAATAAGCTTTTGATGTTACATAAGCTCCTCACAAGCTCATCTTAAGCTCTTTGAGTCTCTAAGCTCAAATTAAGCTCATAATAAGCTGTTAATCTACTTAAACTATAAAAATCAGTTAATTACCTTTGCCAATTGGATTTTGAGCTTTTGGATGATGAACTAGCCATGGATGAGTTCAAAAGGACTTTACTAGCTTATCATTTGATAAGCTAGAGCTGTAGAATTAGCTCCTTGAGTCTTATTGCCTTTTTTAGCTAAGTTTCTTTAAGTTTTCTTAAATTTCAAGTATCTAGTTTAAAATAAGTTGCGAATTGCTTGATTTTTGCTATAACTCTACTTATTTTGCTTTTTAAAAAAATTTTGTTTCATTATGCTTATTAATCTTGTTTGACTATCCGTTTTTAGCTTTTATAGCATAGATCTTAGTTTTTCATAATTAGTCCTAAAAATCTATAAAAAATCAAAAAAATATTAGCTTAGCTTGTAGCTTATTTTTTCTGGCTTATTTGCTTACAGTTTTATGCTTAATTAAAGTTATTATAAACGTGTTCATTATCTGGTATACAACTTTTAATCACTAGATTTAAATCTCATAAGCTATAAATGGGATTTTGCCATAAAAATTAAAGGCGTGTTTGGCATAAACAATATTAACCACAAGTTAAGTTACTGTTAGTGGCAAAATTGGTTTGAGAAGATTTGATTTGAATTCTTCTCATTTAAGAGACTGTTTAAATCTAGTTTCCATAAAGTTAATATAGGGTAAAATCAAGTTTCATTAGTTATTTCTTTATAAATAATAATCTGTCAAGTCATTTGCATAATTTAGCTTAGATCTCTTCTAGCATTAGTCATTATCTTTCTTGTCTTTCATTTTTAGTTTTTAGCATGTTAGAATAGTCTCAATAGGTCTGCATTAATAGATTTTTAAATTAGGGTCACAATTGTCAACTGCATCAGCAGTTATAATAGACAAACTTCTATTTTCTAGCTTAATTTTTAGTGAGTTAAAATAGTTTTAAGCTTTTGCTTTTCATAATACAATAAGTTTTTAGGTCATTAATCATCTTTTTCAATTTGCTTTAAAAAATTAAGCTATTTTACTAATCTGTTTTTAAGCTGCAAAAGTGAACTTTGTCTTTTCAAATCCAAAGCAAACTCAAAACATGCTGAGTCTTAAGCCTGTTTTCTTAACAAAGCTTTATTAAATGTTAACACTGTTAAATCCCCCTCATACCCCATTTGCTGTATAGCATCAAATATAGCCTGATCTTGCATAAGCCATTTCCCCACAAGGATCCAAGAGCTTATCTAAAAATAAGCTCAAAGGTCCCTGTAGGGCCTGTTTGGGTCTCAAGTTTTATTAAGTGCTTAATCTAGTTTTATAGCTTATTGCTTGTTCTTTTCTAGTCAAATTTAGCTTATTAGTTTAGGTTTAGCTTAATTAGTCATAAGGATTGCTTATATTAGTTTTTGAGCTTATTAAATTTAGAAAAAGAACAAAAAAATAAAGTTAAGTATTTCTGTCATGTTTTAAGCTGTTTCCTAACTTATTTAGTACTTTTCATAAAAAGTTTCTTTTATTAAAAATGCTTATTTTCAGCTTATTTATAACTTTGTTTTTATAAGTTTTCAAAAAAAAGGGAAGGTGGAAATCGGGGGTGAGCAAGACTCGAACCCCCGACCTCAACACCCTCTACCCTTTTAAACAACACACACCACACACCACTACCATCTTGCCCTGGGGACTTTTTCGTTATAGGATTACAAAATTTAATATTTGTACACATTTTCTTCCTTTTAGCTTATAAGCTGTTTTAAGCTTATTACACAGCTTATTCGATAAGCTGTGTAATCAATCTTATTTTTCCAAGGTTCTATTTAGTTCAAGCTATTTTTGGTATTTTTTTTAGAATTTTTATAATTAGTTTAGTATTTTTAAACATTTATTTTTATTTAAAATTTAAAAAATCATAAAAAATAGAAAAATAATCAAAAAAATATAAATCTTTTTTAGAAAATTTTCTTTTATCATAAAGTTTCTAGGAAAATTAGTTTTACTTCCGTAGGGTTAAAATTGCAAAATTTCATTTTTTAAAGAACGGGATTCGTTCCCGTTTACATTTTTCGTGTTTCTAAGCTCATTTTAATTCCGTTTTTGTTCTAGTTTTCTTTAAACTTACTTTTTAGTCAATTAGAGTCTATTAAAAGAGAAAATTTCATCTTAGGGTTAATTTTGGAAATTTAGGGTTTTTAACTGCCGTTTAGGGTTCCCGTTTTGCGTTTTTATATTTGCTTATTTTAAATTGTAGAAGTAGATAATCAAATCAATCTTTGTTTCCAATTCAAATCATTGTCCGAACATCAAACGTGGTTTCAATTTCATAAATCTTTGGGGAATAACGACCTTGGAATCATACTTCCCGGTTAATATACGTATTATATTATATATATTTGTGAAGATTTTCTTTTTTACCTTTGTCCTCAAGGGTAGGTTGGTAATTTTCCATCATATTATATATTATTTTAATACGTGTGTTGGTTTTCTACGAATCAGGATGTGATTGCAAAAACCGAAGAAACTTGAGGTGGTTTGTTTGAATGAAAAATGCTCTCCTTGCAAATAACTTTAAAATTCTTCAAACAAGGTGTGATACGATTTTGGTGTTTAACTGTCGGCTCTGCGAGATTCTTCCCATCCTGCTTTTCTTTGACATCTTCCGGTGGAGTTAAGCAAACTAGAGCGGGTTCGTCGATAAACCTTTTAAAACTATCCTTGCATGCGTCATTAACCATTTTAATTGACTCGTTTTCATGCTTTTGAGGATGTTTTGACGTGCCATTGACATGAAAAGTTATTTTTTCATTTTCGTCCCTTAAAACAAGCTCTCCTTCGTATACATCCTTTTCCATGTGATTTAGTGTAAAAATCTTGCATCCTTGTGTGTTTTCTCACAATCCACGTGGCATTCCCTTTGTGGGGATTGACCAATAAGAGGCTCTTATGACGTTTTACTCTGCCCACTCATTCCTTGTTACTTGAATTGTCTTTCTACATGGCCAATTTTGATTTGCCCTTTGGTTTGAGCTCGAGGTAAAACGGGGAAGAAGGTAAATAGTGGTAACTCCTTTTCCCGCGTTTTACTTTTATAAAAGGGAAAGTTTGACTTTTCTTTTGACCCAGGTTTTATATTGACTTTGGGTTTTTTTAGGATTTGGGCCAAGAGAGTGTTTTGGGCTTGGGTTATTAACAGGTTTTTGGATTTGAGCTTGGTGTTGTTATAAGGGTTAACGGTCGTTAAACTTCATTTATAAATTAAAGATTGTTAAACACCGTTAGGGTTTTAGGGACTCTTTTTGCAATTTGGTTTTCTTTGAGGGACTGATTTAGGAAATTTAGTTTTGTAAATTTTGTATGTTGACTTTGGGTTGGACCAAGGTTGACTTTGTTGACCTTGATAGCATTCTCCCAGCTAGTGTTATTCTTTTACTTTCCCCGTGTCCAATTTTGTCGGTTTTGACCGTTCATTGTGATATTTTTTGCAATATCCGTACCTACATAATCACAAAGACAAAAAAAATACAAGCATTTTAAGCATAATTTTGTCTTTTATGGGTCATTTTTGATATAAAATAGATATGTGTTTTCACACATATCATAAGGCGTGTCATTCCTCACTCCTTCACAACCACCTTGCCCTCAAGGTGTTGTCTTGAAAAACAGTCTTGATTGACTTTCCTAAATAAAAATGAAGACATTCCTAAACACGTATCCTAGATAATAGATAAGTATGATGGTTATCCTAACTCATCACGAACCGCCTTTCATTGTCGCGGCCAATAACCTTTTTCCTTTTTCGCCTTGTGCTACCTTGGACATAACACTTCACTCTTTTCCTTCTTTCGACTTCCGCTGCCCAGGGCGTAACATTCCCTACTCCTTTAAAATTCACCTTGTCCTCAAGGTGATACGGAGAATATGCCGAATGAGAGTTCCCACCTTTTGGTAACTTTGTTGCACTAAGTACCTTTTCCACACTTCCCTTATCTTCGAAAAATTTGGCAAACTTGTCAGGAACCTGCATACCTTCCATGTTACTCTCATCAATATCGAAAACATCTTCTATTACGCTAATAACCTCAACAACAGGCCCTGCAAAGACCACTTTAAGCGGTGCAACATTTAATGCTCTCACATATTCAACTGCCTTTTCTTGGATCTTAAAATTAGGGTCTTTACTTCACAAAGATAGAAGGGTATCTTCACTAGCATCTAAAGGCCCTTTAAACACAGGTGAAACTTCTTCAATTGGCAATGATAGAGTGGTATCTGCTTTCTCTTTAATGTTCTTCCCTTTCTCTGCAATTGCCTCAAAACGAGCCTCGGTGATACGGGCGAAGGAGAATGCATCACCCAACGTGGTTGGTCTCGACACCAACAACTTGTGTTGTAGGTTGAGTTTGAGCCCGAGATATAGAATGAGATGAGCAAGGAGTGCGTTATATCCGTAACCTTATTCATGAGTTTCTCAAACTCTCATTGATAATCCTCAATCGTACCCAATTGCAACAACTTCAATAACGCCCCTTGCGGATCTTCATATTTTGAGGGTTTAAAACTATTCTTTACACTCTCCTCAAACCTGGCCTTGGCGATACGGGCTAAGGAGAAGGCTTCTTCTAAAGTTGTAGGGCTTGATCTTCACAGTTCCCATTGTAACTCCAGTTTAAGTCCGAAGATATAAAATGATGTAAGTAACGATTAAGAGATCAATGTTACTCTATTTATAAGTATCTCAAACTCATTCTGGTATTCGGCCACTGTACCCATTTGCAAGAGCTTAGATAATGCGTCTTTCGCGTCCCGGTCGCTGCCACCTGATGCCATTAATAGTAGCTCAAAGAAAAAAAAAATTTGCACTAACGAACAGTAACTCGCAGATCAGTAAAAAAAATTCCGATGAACAGTAACCCTCGATGAATAGTACTCGATGAATAGTAATATGGTGAACAGTGCTCAATGAACAATAACTTTTTTTGGTTTTTTTTGGAACCCTAAATCGAAAACCCTCTCAAGGAGAGCTCTCAATGAAAGCACCAATTGATACGACCCGGTTAGGAGTTGTATCGGGATACGGCACCACTTCAAGCGTGTGCAAGCTCCTTAAGAATATAGAGAGAAGAATGAGAAAATTGTTTTTGTCTTAAACCTGATTAATTGATTATAAACTAAAAAGTACAAGAGTATTTATAAGATAAAAGTTGGGTAAAACCCTAATAGCTAAATGGGTCATGGGCTCGGACCCAGACGTATCAAAGTATGCGCTTTTAACATACTTTGAATTCTAAAAGAAAACGTATAAACAAAATACAGCATCTTTCTATTCATTTTTAATCATTAATAGTTGCTTCAAGAAAATATACTCAAAGGAATCGATGACGCTATCAAATAATGTTAGGTTTATGAAAAAGACTCGGTCACCCAGTGTAGTGTCTAGAATAGCATAGCTCGTAGTTTAAACGTTAGTGTATGACTCATGGTATTGGGACGGGTCTTTTACCCACTTGTAAGCCCATACCATAGCCCAATAGGGCATCTAAACTCTTGTATAAAAGCCTCTTTCTAGCCATGGAAAGAGGTTGGTTGTTCATTTTATCAAAAACACACATAAGGTGTAGTTTCTCTCACTAGAACTTACTTTCTCTCTCTACATATTCGGCCAACCCCTAGATCATTGATTATGTTATGATATCCAATATACTATAATTGGTATCAGAGCACATGGGATGATTAGCTAGATTATGTGTGCATTTTCTTGGTTAGATTAGATCAAAAGTTTGTTTTTTGAAGGTTTATGGTCTCATTCTTGACACTCTTTGATTCTCACGTTTGTGGTGTTAAAGTTGGTGTGTTTATAGTTGTTATAGCCTTCTAGAATCAAGTTGTGCAAAAGAAACCAAGCAAAAACGTTCAAAAGGGTGATTTTTAGGTGTTTTTAGGTGGAAAAAGTCGTATTTTCTTGATTGCGTTTTGTCTCTCTGGCATATTTCTTGACTGCGTTTTGTCTCCTGCATTTTGTCGGAAAAAGTACACTGCGTTTTGTCATTTAGTGAAGGACAACAGTACTGCATTTTGTCTTATTAGGGACTGCGTTTTGACTACTGCATTTTGTCTACTGCGTTTTGACTACTGCGTTTTGTCTACTGCGGTTTGTCTCTGCGTTTTGACTATTGCGATTTGTCTCTGCGTTTTGCTTATGCGTTTTGCCTAATTGAAGACCCATATTGCGTTTTGCCTAGGGGAGACTCTGTCCATTTCATTTCTTGACTGCGTTTTGTCTCAAGACTTGACTGAGATTTGTCTAAAGTTCTTCATTGCGTTTTGTCTCCAACAAATTGAGATTTGTCTAAGGTTCTTCACTGAGATTTGTCTACTGCGTTTTGCCTAAGTCTTATTATCTTTATTACGTAAACTCATTTCAACCAAACCAAATCTTACTTAAACAACATATCACCTAATCTAACAAACAATCATCACTTTTAACATACAATCATTAATCATTGTTCAATCAACTTAATCATTTCACAATCAATTAAGATGGCTAATCTTTTAGAAGACATTCAATGTGCCGGTTCAGATACCCGACCACCTATGCTTGATAGGACTGACTTTGCATCTTGGCAACAACGAATTCGACTGTACTGTCGGGGTAAAGAGAAAGGGGTGAACATCTTGAAGTCATTTGATGAAGGACCATTTCAGATGGGAACATTTCAGGAAACTCTTGCAGAAGGAAATGAAGGTGCCTTACATCTAGGTCCTGAACGACCTCGTGTCTATTCTGACCTATCTCCTGAAGATAAGGATAGGTACAATGCTGACATTCGGGCAACAAACATCCTACTTCAAGGGTTGCCAAAAGATATATACTCTCTTATCAATCATTACATGATGCAAAAGGACAATGGGCAATGTGAAGATGATCCCTGGACAGGATCAGATTCAGAATTTACAAAAAGAAGACCGTGAATCACAATTGTATGATGACTTCAAACACTTTTGTCAGCACAAAGGAGAGACTATCCATGATTACTATGTCCGGTTTGCCAAACTAAATCAACGACTGGTAACATCAAGATGAACCATGTCAGAATGAAGTTGAATTCTAAGTTTGTAATAACATGTTGCAGAAAGGGTGATTTGTAACAGCAAAGTGAAAACTTAACTTAGGGCTCTTGAGGGACTCCAACTTATGATCAACTGTTTTGCTTATCTAAGGTAGCACGAAGGCAATGCAATGAGACACAAAAATTGTTGTTGGAACATTCACTCTAAACTCATTAGATCACTCTCACCTTGATGTCCAATGTTTCACATCAGCAGTACAATTCACAATCATCCACAAATCCATCATCCACATATGTTCCACCACACTTTGCTGACAACTCTCAACGTGATTCGGGACTCTCTTCATCGGAAAATTAATGAGAATTTAACAAACACTTTCCCTGCTCACCCATATACAAAACATACCTTCCTCAAACAAACAATCAACTCAGAACTTCATCAAATCCTAGGAACCAAGCCATAGTTCAAGACGGCAGGGTTGTGGTTTAGAATGTTCAGGGTCGACAGAAGAGAGGACAGGGTAACTGATATGTGAGAAATCACATATCCTTTCTATATCAAAAATGGCCCTTAAATAATCAAAATGTGCAAAAATATGCTTGTATTTGTGTATTTTGTTGTTTGTGTATGTGTAGGTACGGATATTACAAAAATCACAAGAAAACGGTCAAAACCGGACAAACACGGACACGGGAACGGAAAGAGTACAAAAGAGCCGGAAGTTTCTAGCAAAAGGTCAATAAAGTCAACTCTTGGTCAACATTGGTCAATCACAAGAAGACAAAACCTTTGAAAATACCACAAATACCCTTAATGTTAAACCAAATTCACAAAAAGCCCTAAAACCCTAACACCGTTATCTCCTTTATAATAAAGAGATAACGGTCGTTACCCTTTCAAATAACCCAAGCCCAAATGCACCCGGCCCATTTCTTTTTATAAAAACCCAAAGTCAAACCCCACTTGAATCCTACTTGTCCTCAAGTAGCTTTTAGAAGTTTATAAAAATGTATCCCTAATGATATTTTCCGTTAAAGCATTTATTTGATCTATTGAAAGTACACAACCAAACACCTCACGAAATAAGAAGATGAAAACACTCAAATCACTCAACTAATTTATGTGGTAGCATGTAACTAATTCGCTCAATTGCTCGGTCGTGACGAGTATTCTATCATAAGCTTAGCAAGGATACACATCTCCACCGCTAAAGTTAAGGAGTAACAAGTTTATAAAGGTAAATATGAGTTTGTATGATAATGCTTGGAGTTGATCATTCTTCAATCTTTCACCAAAAGTACCACTCTAACAAGGCAGCTGAAGCACACATACATGGCCATAACGACGGAATAGACATGTGTGTTTGATCACATCCTCATTCGAGTTTAACCAACGGTTAGGATGAAGAATGAGATAGGGTATGGATCTTCTAACTTTCACCAATAGAAATAAAACAACAATGCATCTGAGACATGCATAGATGGCCGTAACGACATAATAGACATGCACGCTCGTACAAATCCTCATTCGCGTAAAACTCATGGTTAATTATTAGGAAAGGGAAATAAATTGTTGTTAAATAAAAATTACGAAACAAATAGATTAAGTCTAAAATACAAGTTGCTAGACACTTTTTCCTAACCGTAACCACGATAAAGACACAACTATTTACAACGTCTTGATCATAGATGGTATGTGTGTAATTACACATACCTTTTACCTTTAAAATCGACCCTACACGACTAAAAACGCACATAAAATGCCATATATATGCTTGTTTTTGTGTTTGTACTGTGCAGGTATTAGATATTCACTAAAAGACAAAAATCGAAGCCAAACCGGACAAAACTAAGCACGGATTTGGAAAGAGCGCCAAAAACTAAGGCCAAGGGTACAAAAGGATTGAAAACGGAGCTCAAACGGAAATTACCAGATCGACTCGACAACGTTTGTGTATTTTATGAAGTCAAAATGAAGTCAAAGTTAACCCCGAGATACGTCATTGGAAAAAGCATCGAAAATCGAACCCGAAAAAATAAAATGTTAAAAGTGGGCCCACCCGTACCCACCTAGTGGGCCCGGATCAGCCCACTTTCCTCATATAAGGCCCAAATCCCTTTAACTGCCCGTTAACCCCAATACCCTAATCTGGTTACCTCGTTATTCCTTATGGACGTTTACTGCAAACACTCCAAACACTTTGAGGGGCTGTTTTTGCCATCTCCTGAAACTTGTACACAAACAAGGACGTAGTTTGCAACAACAACATACAACTTGGAGGACTCAACTTGGCAACCCCCAAAAACAACTCACCCCTGCACCTTTATACCCAGTCAAACCCTAAACCCTTTCTCGCTATTACCAAATCCTAAAACCTGTTAACCTTCCCCCACCACGATTACACAGGGGATCAAACCTTTCCTCCCTTTCCACTAAACCCCTTATTGCCACCTTGGCAATCCCATTGAAAAAGCAAAAGATTCAAGGGTCAAGATTATTGGAATTGGGCACAAAGCAAAAAGGATGGCTGAGATGAAAGGTTTGAAGCACTCACACATCTAACATAACAAACACAAAGGCTTGAAGACTCAGCCTATAAAAAAAGAAAGAAGACAGAAGATGTAGGGATAGTAGAATTTAGTGTAATTTTTTAAGTTTTAATTTTTTTCAGTGTAGTTTACATTTCAAGTTATGTTCTGTTTTTAACTTATCCAGTTTTCAGCTTATTCAAAAAGCTTTGTACAAGACTTAAGTTCTAATAAAAGTGCTGATTTGAAGTCATCATCTCTAAGTATTCATTTCCATTTTTCCTTATTGTTATAAAAAATTCAAAAATACAAAAATCCTGTCAAAAGCAATGGAGCATGGTAAATTCAGGATGGCCATGGTTTAGGGCTTATTGGTAAGCAATAGGTGTGTTTGTGTTTGCTGAAATTCAGAAGAAAGCCAAGGGAACTTGTAAGTTCCCTTAATTTCTAATTTCTTGAAATTCCACTGTAGCATTGCTTATTGGTTACTTCTTGTGCTTATTTTCTTTATGTCTGCCTATCTTATGCTTATTTGAATCATCTTTTGTAATTTTAAGTGCCTGCATTGTTGTTGGCCTCTTGATTCCTTGTTTTAGTAATTTCTGTCTTTAACAAACTCATAACTGCTTGATTCATGTCCTGCTTTTAAACTGCTTATTTCTATGTTTTAAGTTTCCCAATAGGTGCATATTAAGCTAATAATTATCTGGTATCAAGGGTTGGTTCTTTAAAAATCAGAGTTTCAAGTTTAAAATTGTGTTTTCTGTATTTAAAGGGGTGTTTGGGACAGGACCTAAAATGGGTAAAAAGGGGTTCTTAACGACCTTGGGACATTAGGCTAAATTCAACACTCTATTTTAAGAGGATTTAATCAGTTATAAAAGTCTTTAAAGATTAAACATTAAGTTTTGAGGTGTTATGTTTCATGTGTTTAATCTGTGCTTTTTAAAGTTTCTTTCAATTTGCTTATATTTGATGATTGCTCAAATGCTGTTTTTTTTGTTTGATTTATGTTTCATTCTAAGTTATATGCAGTAGGATTAATAATGGTTAATTGTACATTTGCCATTTTTGTTTTGTCTCAAATCTGTCATTGAATGCAGTGGGTTTAAGTTTATCTATCTCTTAAATACCCAAGCTGCTTAATTGAATTCTATTTTACTTTGCTTAATGTAAATGCTTAACTTCTGTTTCAATTTGCTTATTAAGTCTAGGTATAGGTGTGTTTCAGCTTACTTGTGCTTTTCCTTGTCTTATTGTAATTTAAAATGCCCAACAGTTTCAAACAAATCAAAAGGTCTTAAAAAGCTAAGATGTCCCTTCTTTCGTGCTTTTTTCTAGCTTAGCAATTTATCTAATTTTCTTAATTTCAGCTTTTATGTGCATATTGGTGTTTGTTCTTAATCTGTTTAAGCTTTTTAGCTCATTACATGAGCTTTTTAGTAGCTTAAGTTTAGCTCAAAAGTGGTTCCATTGGCTGTTTGCTGTCATTTTAGGCCAAACTGCTTTTTGCCTTTTAATGTTTACCAGCTTATTTCCTTTGCTTATCTTGCTTATATATGCTTATTAGGTGTAGTTTGTCATTTGTAATTGCTTATTTACCTTTGCCTTTTGCTTAACAATCATAGAATAAGCCAATAGTTAAGCCTCATTGTCTAAGTCTTTTTAAGCAATTCTGCTGAGAAAAATTGGAATGTTGTATGGTGAGAAAAGGAAAGTGTTTTTGTGTTTTGGTTATGTATAAAGACGAAAATGTCCCTTACTGATACACTGTGAGTTGCACATGACACATAAGAAACTTGAACATCACACTAAAACACAAAAGAATTTTTAGTCAAGGGACAAACCGCTACGGGTCAGAGAAGTATGGGGACTTGATCCTTAAAAAAAAGTTACGGAGGGACTTAAATCCGTTATAACCCACAAACTTTGGGACGAATTAAGTAAATTAACTCTTAGCTAAAATTATCTGGTATCAAGGTGGATTCTTTAAATCAAAGGTTATCAAGTTTAAAATTGGTGTTTGTCTGTATTTAAAGGGTTTTTTGGGACTGGACCTAAAATGGGGTAAAAAGGGGTCTTGAACGACCTTGGGACATTAGGCTAAATCCCAACACTCTTTTTTAAAGAGATTTTAATAGTTATAAAAGTCTTAAAGATAAAATTAAAGTTTTGAGGTGTTATGTTTCATGTGTTTAATCTGTGCTTTTTAAAGTTTCTTTCAATTTGCTTATATTTGATGATTGCTCAAATGCTGTTTTTTTTGTTTGATTTATGTTTTATTCTAAGTTATATGCAGTAGGATTAATAATGGTTAATTATACAGTTGCCATTTTTGTTTTGTCTCAAATCTGTCATTGAATGCAGTGGGTCTAAGTTTATCTATCTCTTAAATACCCAAGCTGCTTAATCGAATTCTATTTTACTTTGCTTAATGTAAATGCTTAACTTCTGTTTCAATTTGCTTATTAATTCTAGGTATAGGTGTGTTTTAGCTTACTTGTGCTTTTCCTTGTCTTATTGTAATTTAAAATGCCCAACAGTTTCAAACAAATCAAAAGGTCTTAAAAAGCTAAGATGTCCCTTCTTTCGTGCTTTTTTAGCTTATAATTTCAAATATTTAAGTTTTTAGGGAATCTGTCTATTTAGCTTAAGTGTAGTTTATCATCTTTGCTTAATCTTGTTTGTTTATACTTAATAGGGTTAGTAGTTTATCTATCTTGGCTTATTTGTGCATTTATTTGCTTATTTGTGCAAAAGCATAAGCTTGGCAGCACTAACCCAAAGTTAGTACTGCTTAGTTGAATTTTCAGCTTATCAGCTTATTTGGCCTGCTTATTTGAAGCACATTGTGCTTATTAAGACTAGCCAAGGTCCTTTGTGCAGCTTATTTGATAGTCAAAAGCTTTTCTAGTCCTAAATTAGCTTAACAGTTAGGCTTGTTTCCATTTTAAGCTCTTAAGCATTTTGTCTGTTTTCTTTTGTGTTTTTCAGCTTATTCATTAAGTTTCATAAAAAAGTCCAAGTTTTAAAAGTGCTTATTTTTGTGTGTTTAGCATGTCCTAAAAGAAAATTTTTGAAAAAAAAATATAAAAGGGGAAGGTGGAAGTCTCAGGTGAGCATGGCTTGAACCTGAGACCTCAACACCCTCAACCCTCTTATACACCACACACACTCTACCGCTATGCTACAATAGCTCACCCGGTAGAGTTTGTGTTGGGTTTATTCTTATACACATTTAGCCCAATAAGCCTTATAAGCTGTTTTTGCTTTTTAACAGCTTATTGAGATAAGCTGTGTTCCCCATTTTATTTTTCTTAGAATCCTCACAACTTCAGCTATTTTTTATATTTTTTTAGATTTTTATAAAAACATTTCGTATGTTTTATAATTTATTTTGTTTAAAATCTTAAAAAATTCATAAAAAATAAAATATTAATCAGAAAAATATAAATCTTTTTTTCAAAATTTTCCTTTATTGCATAGTTTCTAGGAAAAATATTAGTGTTTTCATAGGGTCATTTTTGAGAAAGTTTGTTTTTTAAAGAACGAGATTCGTTTCCGTTCTCGTTTCTTCTCGTTTTTAACTCAAATCAACTCCGTTATCAGTCTAGTTTTTTTTAAACATCCTTTTTAGTCATTTAGGACCCATTAAAAGTTAAAAAAATCATTTTAGGATTAAAATTGAATAATTTAGGTTTTTAGCTCGCGTTTTTACGTCACCGTTTTAGGATTTAAGTTAAATTGCTTTCGTTTTAGGTTTTCTTTTAATCGTTTTTGCATTTTTAATTGTAGAATTAGAAAAACCATTCGAATCCTCGTTCCATTCAAGCATTGATTATCACTCCGTCATTCGATTTTGAATTCACGCTTCGCTGGGAAACGACCCGGGGGATTTTTGATATTAATTTGGACAAAAGTAATTGATTTAAATCTTTTGGAATACGTATACTACAATTGAATCATATTATCCTTACGTGTTATATTTATATATATACAAAAAGGCTAGTATCAAAAATGGCGCCGCTGTCGGGGAAGCTGTGAGTACCATTATCTGATCGTTTGAAGATTAGCGTTTGAATTTGTGAATATTTTCTTCTAAAAAACCAAAAATATTTTATTTTCTAATTTTTGTAAATATCAAGTAATTAAAAATACCAACAATAATTTTCCTAAAGTATTGAAAGTACAAAAAAAAAATTAAAAAAATCAAAAATATAAAAACATTGCCCTTAATTATCAATAAAAATCAATTTGGTAAAAGAACACCAATCAAAATAATACCTTCAACTGAGGTATTATCATAATAAGTTCCCGAACCAAAGATCGAAAACTTTTCATTTGTGTCACTTACGAGGTACGGCTCACCTTGAAAAGTTAAACAAACTATAAAGTGGGTATAAGGCGGGTCGTTCCAACGAACTACAACCCTAAAGGAGAAAGGTTTTTAAAAGCACCGTGCTTTCCTTCTCCTCCGCTCGCCTGTGTGTTTTTCTTTTTAAGAGCTACCGTGAAGTACGTTGATTATCTGGTTTAAGTTGTCTATATCGTTGTCCGTTAAAATAAATTGTGAATAAATTGTTAAAACCCAAAATAAAAAAAAATCAAAATCCAAAAATGTTTTTATTTCTTTTCTTTATGTATTATTTTAAACCCAAAAATAATCTTCTTTTTCTTCTTATCCACTTAATTCTTTTCTTAACCCTCTATGTTTAATTCTTATGGCGTCATTCGATTATCGTTTGAATCCCGTTTTCACGATTAAAGAATGTTCGTCATGTGGAGCTTGGTACAATAAATCATGTGGTTGTTCTAAAAAGGGTTTCGTAGACAAGTTTGTTATTGATTCTAATAAAACACCCGACTTGTATCAATAAACCCTTAATTGTCCCAAGTGTGGAAACCCGGTTGAAGGTCTATATTGTCGACAATGTGCTCTAATACGAAAGAAATTGGAGGAAGTTTCTCAAGACTTCCAAGACACTTCCGAGTCATCCAATGACAATCCAGACATTGTTGATGCACCTCAAGAGCCATTCGTCTTCGATCAGGACCCCGGTGAAAATTCCTTACCAAGTCCTCCACAAATTGACCATTGATGTCACGAGTGCGGTGATTCGTTAGATGGAATTTTTTGTCGACGATGCGCTTGTAAGTCTTGTGGGAAAGGTGCTCATTATGGTTATAATTGTCCTCCAAAAGCTCCGATTATCTCTAATCTGGAACCATGAAAAAATCAAACCATTGGTGAGCACCTACAAAACTTGCAAAGATTGCAACAACAATGTCTTCTAGGTACATGCCAAAAATGTGGTTGTAATGAATACAATGGAGTTTGTTTTTATTGTACGATTGGAAATAGAACACCAAATAATTTTTCAACTCCGTATTCTTCTAACGATTCTCAAAATTTTTCCAACCACCCCACACACTATGAACCAATCTTGTGTGAGTTTTGCGGGAACGATGCTCGTTATGGTCACTATTGTACACCGCAAGACTATGATGAATTCTCACAAACTTTACCAAGTTTTCAACAATAAAGACTTTGTTGTGAAAATTGCGGGGGCCCTCATGAAACCTACCAATGTTAACCAATGAATGAAGACTATTATCATGAGCAAAATTCTTGCTATGATTCTAATTCTTTCAGTTTTGACCAATTCCAACCCCCATAATATACCGTCAATCATCTAATCTTCAATACTCAAAACAAGCTTATGGAGCAAATGACAACCATACGTGATTTGGTTGGTCAAGTTATACAAAAGAAGGAAGAAGAAAAGCGAATTGCGGAAGATTAAGCGGCTAAAGATCGATATTGGAAGATTCCCATTTGATATGATGATGACGAAGACGATACCATTGCAATCACACCCGTTTTACCAATCAAGGAACCCAATAACTCTCTAAGTATGGGGGACCAGCATCTTGACACCGTCCCGGTAACGGAATCAGACGAAGTATTAAAGTCTAGTGTTGAGGACCTTGTCCCAATCCCAAGTGAGTCCGAGGGTATTCCCGACAAAATGTATGATGTGCCTCTTTATGAAAATACCACCCCTCTTAATGAACATTCTGAGATTGTTGTCAATTCCAACGATGATAATTCTTTGAGTGATGACGATTCGCCCTACAATGAGGATATCGATTATGTCGATGCATCACCTCCCGATGCTGAGATCGTCAGCTTAGAGGTGGTGGAGATTGTTGTCCCGGAAGTTGAAAGGATTGATGATGATATTCTTTTAACAATCAAAGACGATATCCTTCGTGAAAAATTGTTGAATGTCAATCTTCTTATTGCTAAGATCGATGCATTAAGAGATAATCCTACTCCATCTTCCGATGTTGTGATCAAGTCTACCTCCACATTTTCTAATCTTTTCTTGGAGGAGACTAACACCTTTGATAATTCTATTCCCGAATCTGAAACTTTTCGCTTTAATCTAGAAGAGATTAGTAGTGGCAGTCCCACTACTCGTTCTGATTTATCTCTTCCGGATTATAAAGCTTTCTATGTTGATAACGATCATTTTAAAGAGAAGAGTAGTGGCAGTACCACTACTCATGTTGATTTTTCTCGATATGACTCGTTTATCTTTGATCTTTCGAATGATCAGTTTCCTCCTGCCGATAGGAGTGACCTTTATCATGAGGAGTTCGCCGATGAACTCACTCACATCATGTCTCTTCCGAATCTTGAATGTTTCAAATTTAAGATTGAGCCCGATCCGGGAGATTTGACTTCTATTGACCTCGGGATTCGTAAGAATGTGTCTACGACTAATGTGAATGTACCATTAGAGGATGACCAATCTTCTCTCTTCGCTTATGTTGTATGGATCTTTCTTGCTTTTCTCACGTATCCCGTTGTCCCTCCATATCTTCTCTCCACCGGGAATGAAGATACCATTTTTGATCCCGGCATCTCAATTTATCATTCTTTTATGCCGGATGTATCTCATCGGAGTGGAACTTTCATGAAATTCAATGTTTATCCAAACCACTTGAATGAAAGTCCGATGATGATTTTATCTTCCACTTGCTCCCCCATGGACCAATGAATTCGGGGTCGAGTCGAGCTTGTGACTCGGTTAACAAAAACAAGGCGCTTCGTGGGAGGCACCCCATGCTTATCAGTAGTAGTAATAAATAAGTGTTTTTGTGTGAGAAAATATCATAAAACTTATCAAGATAAGGCCCACAAACTCTAATACATCATTTCCATAAATACACTGCGTGCGGTAGTACAGACCAAAGGGCATTACTATGAACTCGAACCAGTCCATAACGAGTTCTAAACGACAACAGTTTTTGAAATGTCATCATCGTGCTCTCTAGATGATGGTATCCAGGAACCTAAGATCTATCTTTTTGAGGGAAAAATGCGAACCCTTTGAAGATGTATCAATTGATCATCAATCGAGGAAGCGGATAATGATTCTTAATAGTCAAGCTTGGTTTCAATTCTCTATAGTCATACACGTTTAAAAGAACCATCCTTTTGATTAACGGACCACACCGACGCTCCACCAATGGCGATGAACTTGGTCGAATGAAACCTTTGTCCTGGAGTTCCTTGAGTGTCCCAAACAATCCTCCTATTTAGAAGGTGCACCAAAACTATAAGGCGGACTTTGCTACGGCGTTGCTCCAGGGATTTAAACTAATTGAAAACTCAATTTCCTGAACAGGCGGTAATCTAGATAGGCCATCCGGGAATACCTCGGGAAAATCTCTCACTACTTCTATCTCTTTTTGTTCCCTCTCTTTAGCCTTGGCACTCTTTAGATGCCTCATCTTTTCTTCCAATTTCTCTCCTAATACTCTAAGCGCAATTGGGCCATCAGGTATATGTGTATCCTCACTACTTTCTCATGACAAATTATTTCAGCCTTATGATTAGACAACCAATCCATACCTATAATCACATCAAAACTCCCATGCCTAAAAGGTATCAAATCGATGTCAAAAACATGACCTTCGATTTCTAGTTTGCAACCCTTAATAACCTTATCAATCTCTACTAGCTGCCCGCTAGCTATCTCAATCTCATATCTAAAACCTAATTCAATGGGATCTACGCCTAACAGATGTATAAAAGTAGTGGAAACAAAACTATAGTTGGCACCAGAGTCAAATAAGGTAGTGGCAAAATGATTGTTCAAAGTAAACGTACCCGTCACAATGTTTGGATCTTGGCGAGCTTTATCTGCTCCCAACATGAATGCTCTACCCCTAGCCTAGTTTCCTTAGTTTCTACGACCCTGACCCCTGTTATTAGCAGTAACTTGATTTGGATGGTTTCCTCCCGGTCCTTATGCCCTATTCAATCTAGGACAAGCTGGCCTGACATGGTCGGTACTACCACACTCATAACATATCCTAACTGTTGGGTTTCTAGCATTGACAGGATTCATTAATCGGAATCCTCTACAATCCTTTGCCATCATGGAACCGGGCAGTTACAGTTGTTTGAGCATGTGCGACAGGTCCTCGGGTTGCCTGGTAGGTGTTTGTAGGTGGTTACACTTGGCCAAGAGTACCTGTATTATCTTTTCCTCAGGGTTTGCGATAGAAGCACAATTCATTTCAGTTCTAGTCTCTTATTATCATCCCTACCATTATTATCCTTACTTGGCTTCTCCCACATTTCCCTCTTTTCTTCAACCTTCTTAATTGATCCATCTAACGCCTTCAGTCGGTCAGTGCACCAGAAATTTGCACAGCCTTTTGTATAGTCTTTGGCTCTGTTGCTGCCACCATCCCACGGATCTGTGGAGCAAGGCCATACACATACCTCTCAATCTTCCTACTCTCTGGGGTCACCAAATGTGGAACTAACCTAGCCAACTCATGAAACCTATCAGTATACGCTGCATGGCCAGCCCCGACCATGGCGTGATTCCACAACTTAGTTTCCAACTTTTGCATTTCATGACTGAGACAAAACTCTTCTATCATCATAAACTTAAAGTCATTCCATGACATACTAACAGCAACTTCCCGGCTTCTTAGGCATGCGGATCTGTGAGTTCCACCACGTTAAAGCCTTACTCACAAATGAACCAGCAGTGTATTTCACTTTTTGGCCAACACTACAACCACTCATATCTTGCACGTTCTCCATTTTCTTAATCCAACGAGTAAGAACTACAACACCTCCATTACCATCATATTCCTTAGGGTTACAAGCTAAGAACTCCTTATATAAACAACCTACCCGGTTGCCATTCACTAACACATTCCTAACGTTCTCCTGAACGTTCTTATTAACTGCATTACCATTTTGATTTTCAACATTTCCTTGGTTACCAACCTGAGCTAGCATGGCGGGTAAGAGGTTCTGCAATTGCTGGGCAACGATCATCGAGAAGTCGGGTGCTCCTCCTACACCCCTATTGACTCCCTTTACATTCCTATTGACTCCCTTTACGCCCCCAATAGCTCTCAAACCCTGGTCATTGACCATTCATATCATCAACACGCTCATCATTACCTTCCCTAGGTCTTCTACCCCTTCCACTTCTACCAACCTGTACACCCGTCCCCCCTTTTAGTGATTCGGCAGCAGGCCGGCCAGCACTTTGGGTCCTCATCCTTGGCGACATTATCTATACGAGAGAGAACATGGGCAACGTTAGGTAAGTGGGAAGACTCACATATATATATAACATCTTCATATATATATATATATATATATATATATATATATATATATATATATATATATATATATATATATATACACACACACACACATAACACCACCTTATGATGTTAACATCGATTTGTGTGAACGACATTACTAAGTACGAGTGAGTTGTGATACGCTTATAACTATGTTGGCCACCGTACTTATATTCGCATCCTTTCCCAGTCATACTCAATATTGAGTTCACACATTTCAATGATTGACATAACTAAAGTACCAAACCGCGAACACGCGAAAGAAAGCAAAAGTGAAACACCGCGCACATAGATCCTATACGCAACTAAACAACGGATCTTAGGTTATAGTCTAGGTCAACCCTCCTAGTTCTCTATAACCTGGCTCTAATACGAATTTGTCACACCCTGACAATGGCGGAAACTCGGGAGCGCAACATAATGATCAATCATAACACAAGATACGAAATAGAGAAAACTACAATGCATAAACTTCAAGTGTTACAAAGACCATCGACCTCAAACAACCTCGAATGATATCCCAAATCACAAACAAATCTATAAACTCTTACAATAACCAATAGCCCACACAAGAGTCTATAATCTAAACATAAACCAAACTTCCAAATACTAAAAACCAAACAAAATAAACAAGCAAGACTTCTCATGAAAATCCACTCGGGATACTTCTAAGTCTGCTATTACTATCACCAACCTATTCCTCTTTCACTTCACCTGAAAATGATACATAAGGAACATCCCATCAAACTGTCACAATAATGTTGGTGAGTCGTAGGTTTGACCTTAACACCCCAAAAGCCTTTGCCAATTACTTAAAACAGTGGACAATATTGTTATATGGACAGTGAATAGATATGCAAAACAATCCATGACATAGCATTGTCCGCTCGTCAATTCATTTATGTCATTACGCACCTAAAGGGCCTACCAGCTGGAGCACTAAATTAGGGTAGGACCACACACAAACTAGGGTAGGCGTACCCATCTGCTCCAATAATTACACAAATACTGGGTAGGCGTACCCATTCGATCCAATAATCTCACAAATACTGGGTAGGCGTACCCATCCGATCCCATAATCATGCATCACATAATATTCACATAGCAGTCATAAGCACATATCTTGTCCCAAAAACAAAATAATATTTTCGCACAGATCAATTCAAAACATTTCAAAACACATTTGAGTATCATTTTCCCCCAACGGAAAAGACAGTAAAAATAGGGCTACAAGAACTCACCTCAAGCAAGTCTTTAGCAACCAAATCTCAATCACACAAACAATGCAACGAAGCCCGTACACGACCTATTCCAGTTAATGTCTCATTTTAATCATTCATTTCCAAAACTGTCTTCATGTTTGATGCATAGAGTCTAGACGCGTTGTACAATTACTCATAACAATTTAGTGGTGTGATGGTTGACGACATATCCCCACAATCACATCATCCCATTACTCGATAATACATACTTATACTATTTAGAGAAAATAGATAAGTACTATAAGTAAATATTTATAATTAATAATTATAAATATATCTCGATAGGTCCATTCGGTAACCTTAGTCATCGTAAAAATAATCATATTAGAGTTGAAAATAGAACGTTTACTCATAATAAACATATTTGAGAAGTTTAGAGAAAAATTATGTTTTTCGTCTTTTAGTGAATTTATTAAATAAATAAAATAATTAAATAATATTTTATTATTTAAAATTCAAAAATCATGTTTTCAGGTAAAATTTCTAAGTATAAACTTTTTACAAAATTTCGACATGACCCGTACGCTCATACAACATTTTCCAAGGTTTTTAACCTTTATTTCAACACTTTTCATCAATTCGACACTTTTCGGCAAAATTCTAAAATCTCAATCTATATCGTTTACTAAAACGTTTTTCTTAAAATATCGTTCAATATCACTTCGTAAATATATTTTCACTTTCAAAAGTCCGTCAAAACTCTTATAACGATTAAATATCGCTTATTGGGCTGAAGGCCCAATAAGAGTCCATTAAAATATTTATAAGTCCAAAATACGATCCAAGTTCAAAACCAAGGTCTATTTGTATACATAAGCTTATACTAATAAGTAAAAAATAATCCGGACCACAATAAGCCCTCCCATTAAGCCACGACTTAAATAGGCTTATTGGGTCGTGAGTCTATAAGCTCCACAATACATATATTAAGCTTGAAAATAAGCTAATAAGCTACGTATCGCATTTGGTTACCACCGTAAGTTATAAAAATAGTCCACAAACATACGTCATATTACAAAAATAGTCAAAATCACTTCCCTCGTGATTTTGAAAAATAACGTGGCATTTAAGCCCAAAATAAGCCAAACAATAGCTTAAAAATAAGCCCGAAATAAGCTATACAAGCTACTATAAAAAAATAAGCTATCTAGCAACATATATTATTCAACCATCACGACCACAATATCAAAACTACAAAAACCCCTCTTTTTTTTTAAATCCAACGAACCAAACACCGCTTTATATATCCATTTTATTTCCAAAAATCGATTTTCACAACGATCAACTTGTACAACTAACATCTATGCATCAAAATAAAAACCCAAAAGGACAAACGAAATTTAAATTTGAAAACTTACAAGAAAATCTTCAAAAATGTAGATTTCGACACGAAACGGACAACCCCAAAATGAATACCCAAATACTCGTATCAACCCGGAATATCACGTTCTCGATCAAAGTTAGAAAATATGTGGTGGTAGGTGGCGGACGAACACACACACTTAAGTCTGTGTTTTATTTTTTTAAAAATGAAAATGATAATGAATGGAAATGCTAGTGATAAAAGGAATATATTTGTACAAAGCTTAAACACATTAGCTAGAAAATAGCCATTTTGTCCCCCTTGACTTTCTTGACCGGTTATAGCATCCTATGGGGTGTCAGGTCTTTCTTTTCGTGTCGGGATCACTTAAATACCCGTAAAACTTAATCGTAAAATTTCCCCCAAAGTTAATTAGCATTTTTATTCATCGTAAAAATACTTTTCCATTAACCTAGAGTATTTACACGACATATTAACACTTTAAACCCTTTAAAACTCATTTGGACATTAACGGACGTATGAGATTCGTTTTTTGGTATTCTTTCAAAATTCACGAGTCAAACTACCCGGAATACTAATAACATAATACTACCTTCCAAAAAGGGATTTGTAATCACAATAAACCATAAATAATCATAATTCTCATCAAAATCACGACCGTCAACACGGTACAATATTTGAATAAACTGACAAAAGTTAAATAGTCAAAGGACTAAAAATGAAATATTCAGAACACAAAAAGGGCAAAGGTTACAATAAGGAAGCATGCATACAACACTAGTTATTTTAAAACATTTCTAATTTTGTTTTAAAAACTTTCTATAAATAGAAATCCCATAATTTTATAAACCACATGCCATTTATAAAATTAAGTTTACCATGTTTACAATATTTCCATGTATAAGTAATCTTACTATGGATAAGGTTAATTTCCCACAGGAAATAATCAAACTCTAGTAACGATTACGATATATTTTAAATATTGGTAAAACGTTTATGTAAAATTTGTTTATTCTTGCACTATTCCGTCACGGGTTCCCTTGCGGAAACCACTAAACCTCTGCGTTATAGAACGTTTGCAAGATTTAACAAATTTACGTATATAGTCCATGATTTAGCAAAGTGTACATATCAATATACATATAATAAGTTTTTTAATCATGTACTTTTAGTCGATATTAATTTTTAAAATCATTCATAATTATATATATAATAAAACGCCACAATATATATAAACCATGCAAAACATATTTACCAAATTAATCACACTAAACAAAATTATTTACGCAATTAAAATAATAATTCAACAAAAGTCTTCTTATCTTTTCTAATTAACCAATTAATTCACGTAATGATCTCATGCATATCATACTAAACAAGCATATGTAAAATATATTTAGCTTAATAACCATGGTTTACATGCACGTAATCCATGGTTGAAAATTTATTAACAATAAATAAGCTACGATATATTTCAATCCGCAAATTATAATATATGCATTTATAATAAGCGAAACAAATCTTTCTAAAATATAAACATATTTTATTTCTTATTTTATGTGATATTTAAGGTAAAATATTTCACTAAATAATATCCTAAAATAGGTTTTTACATAAAAGGCAAGAAATATTCAAAAATATGCATTTATATTTTAGCCGGATCTTCCAAAATACATACCATATTTATATTTTTAGATTTTATGTGTTTTATATTAGTAATTATTTCAGTAAATAAATTCTAAAATAAACTGCACATAAAAAAGGGAAGAAAATATTCACAAAATATGTCTATTTTAGGTATTTTACCGTTTTTATGTAATTATAACGCTATATGAACGGCTCGTGATGCCACTGTTGGAAATCGTTATCTAAATAACCTAATATTTCATGAATATTAAACAAGCTACGCATCAGAATAAAACTCATATAACACTTATAATTAACATAAACAATAAACAGAAAATTTACCGAATAGGAACCAAGCTACGTGAAGAACCAGAGATTTCTTCGAGTACACGAATGTGTGTAATACATGCTAAACCGAAAATCCTTCAAGTTTCTAAAGTATGTAACATCCACACGGTTCATACACTACACGTCAAACAATACCACCCGAATGCTAGTTCCACGAACAAGCGCTCAAGAATACGTCAAGTAGTCGAACAAATAATTTCCCCCCAAGGGTTTTGTTTGGTTTGATACTTCTAGGAGAAGAGGAGGAGAAGGGATGAGCATTATGTGCTATGGGATACACCTTATAAAGTAGATGATTTTAGGGTTTACCTAAAATACATAACTTGGAGAAAAAGATAGCTCACAAGCGCAATCCATCCCTATGGGATCCTAGATCCGGTTGTCCAACTCCCTTAACATCCTTGGTGTTGACTTTTTGACTTTTCTTTTATTTATGGTCAATTACATTTAATTACCCATTAATTAAAAGGCCTTATAGTTAATTATTTATAAACGAACTAATTAACGACCGTTAATATTCTATCGTTGGAATATTGATATACATAATAAACATATACTTATATTATTATATACATTAATCGAGTATTAATACATATATAATAAATATACGCTTATATTATTATATATATACCAATAGAGTGATATCTATGTGTATAATGTGTGTGACCCCGTAGGCTCACGTATTTCTAGCCGTATAAATATCCGTATGACATGAGCATAAAACCCATATTATTAACTTTATTAAAAGGCAGTACGCTGCCATTAATTCTTGGGTTTTACCCAGGCCGACCCAGCTGATTTCGGCGGGTTCTGGCGGGTCACCCGTTTTTTTATAATTAAAAGGCACCACCCACCCACTCTCGATACTAAACACGTATATGCTTTGGTGGGGTACGTTCTCATATCGTCCTCTCTCTCTCTTATTCAGTCTCTCTCTCTAATCACAGTCTCAAAACCAAAACAAACACAATGAATCTTTAGATCTCGAGACAGGTTTTCATCAAGCTTTTCTTATCTTTAACTTTTATTTTTTATTTTTCTCATGTCGGTATGATCTTTAAATTTGGCTACAATATTTGTTTTTATTGCAAATACAGATAAGGGCATGACAGCTCTAGTTTTACAACGTAAACCCTAACGTACAAACTCAATCGGTAAGTATCTTCTTTCATATATGTCTTCCTATTTTATTTGTTTGATTTAGGGTTTTTTGATATTTTCCTGCTCACATTCTAGCAGAAGATTCGATAATTAAGATGGAGAAGAAGAATCAAGTTAGCACTCATGGTTGCATGTAAGTTTTTTTTAATTTCGAATAGCCATTCTGATTGAATTAGTTTTCTTTTTATGATTCCGAATAGTTATTTTGATTCCGTTATTAAAATTATGTTTTGAATTGTTGATTTTAGATATAGCAGGTATCTATTGATATTGTCCGTGGATTGACTGGGTCGGAAGATGATTCTAAGACATCATTTTCGGCTTAGTCGTGACTTATAGGTGAAAGGAAGGTAATATGTTATTTACGTCTTTGCTTTGCGTTGATGGCCCTTATATTTTTATGTCTGTGTTGATGATGAAATGTGTTGTGATGTCATAAAACAAAGAATAATAGGATGTTGAGGTAGTTTAGGTTGTGTTTGTTTATGCTTATTTCGTCAGCTTATGGTTTTTTTTCATCTTTTGGAAATCTAACAAGGTCAAATTTTTAGACAAACGACCTTGTGACTTTGAGCTTAAATAAGCTATAAGCTTTGAGATAAAAACATGAGCTTATGAGCTTTTAAAAATTTCAAAAATCTCATAGGCCAAAAAATAAGCATAACTAAAAGCGGTGTGTGGTATGTGTGGTAAGCACTATGTGTTTGGTATGTGTTTTTTAGCATCACTTAACTAATTTATTAGTGTTTTTTTGTTTTGTTTGTTGATTTTAGCATCACTTAGCTAAATAAACTGTTTGACTACTCAAGTATTTCAAAAGTTAACTCTTATTGGTAATAAGATCTTTTAATCGTAAATACTTGGTATACATACACATAAAATGATACTTGAACCTGGAAGCTCTAAATCATGTGGTGACTAGGCACTTTTGGTACTGTATTGGACCAAAATCATGTAGATGAATTTTCAGTTTCACCTTACCGCAAGTTTATTATGAATCATATGTGTTTACTTCTTTGGATTTTGCTTTTTGCTGCCTTATGGGAGCATTTCAATCATGTGCATTTGAGATACTATAGTTTATTTCCAGTCCGGGATATATGTTCATTTATATTACTATACTTTATATGTCAGAACTTCCATTTTCGATATGTGGACACGAACCATATGTTTTGTAATTACGGAGTATGAGTTTTTAATTTGTTTCTTATAGTGAAATATGTAATGTTTATTGTGGATATGGATAGATTACACACAAAAGTTGAGGAGGGTATTTATCTCTCTCATGCTATAAAAGGGTTAAAAAAATTGGGTTTTCACTTTTGTTGTTTCTCTATAGGTAATGTGACACACGATGCACAAATGGACGATCAATTGATAACTATTATACTGCGCCTTTACAGTTAGAGCTTATACCAGATAGATCCACGCCCATTCCTCAGAAAGAGTACTTCTCGAGTCTAGATGTAAGGTTAAGCAATCGTAAGGTTTTCACACCTGATGAGCTTATGAGAGCCACTACAAATTATGACCAGTCTACTTTTCTCGGGGAGGGTGGATTTGAAAGTGTGCATAAGGGTGTCATCAAGAGGTTAGAACATCCATTTGATAATTTTCGTGTGGCTGTGAAGCGGTGTAAAAGAGGGCCAAAGGCAAGTCTTTCATTCTTGAACTTCTATTATAATAAAAATAGTTAACATTCTTTAGTGCAAACCAAGCAGTTATGTCTACTGATTTTGCCATAAGTTGTAACTACTTTTCTCGGACTGCAACATAACTCTTCTGTTCATGGAACTTACTGACATTTGATTTATATATTAGCTGGAAACATAGTCCAAAGGTTTAATGTTTAGAAAGTTATAACATTTTCTTGCTGATATGCTCTATAAATACATTTCCAAATACATGTCCTTCTTTGTTTGAAAACATGAATACTGAATAGAGCTTTGATACTTGCTAGAGCATTCTGCAAATTTTACTATATGTAGCTGATACTTTTGATCCTTAATTTTCTTTCTAAGTAGCTATTTTCTCTGCAACTTTTTTCATGGTTTGTAAGCCCACCTCATAACTGTTCTCTGAAAGCTACATGTTGGCTTTTTCAAGCTTATTTAGAGGTTGCAAAATAGGGGGTTAGACTGGTCGAGTAACGGGTTAAAATATACAATTTTTTGTGCGATGTAGAGTTGAGTTGACCCGAAACTTTTTATGTTCATTTTTTGTAACACACTCTGTATGATAGTCGAATGCAGAAACTTTATTATTACTGTATCAGTTAAGATGTTTTGGGAGTTCACATGTCTTTAAAATTACATTATGGACAACTTTCTACCTATATAACAACCTTTTAGCATTTGACATCTGTTCTTATGATGTTACCTAGCTTATCCGTTAGAGATTAAACTATGTTACGTTTTACACATTTAATACCTACCACAATTAGGAACCTGACCAAACTATGTTACGTTTTACACAATAGAACCCATCTAATAAATATATATAGGCTCCACCTATGCTCTATCCAAATCTTACTATGCTTTAGAAGTTCTAAGATCACATGTCATAAAAATAATTCAAACCAGACACAAAGCCAACTTATGCTTTTTCTATGCTTTTGATGTA
>BQNB010058015.1:2705-31593 GCA_026074375.1 Tanacetum coccineum
TGAAATGATACTCTTTCAGGAATGATGAATATACCCTCTGATTTTGAATAAGGCTCATATTTAAGAAACTAAATAGATATCATTCATATTCTTAAAACTTTTTGTGAAAGAGTATCATTTTTGACATAATACAGAAATTTGAGAGCTTTTTCAAAAATCATTTGTGCAAAAGCATTTGTTTTTAATAACATAGAATCAGTCAAAACCAATTCATCAACTGAATGGTCACTAAGTCACTCACTCCTCATTCTGTTCATTGCAGAAAACAGTCGAAACCGGACATGACTTAGACCACTTAAACAATTGAGAATTGAATTATCAGACTCTAGTTACTTTGAAATTCTTTATTTTTGCTTCTTGTAATAAATCTTATACCATGTAGACAAACACATCTAATTCAACAACTGAATGGTCACTAAGTCACTCACTCCTCATTCTGTTCAATGCAGAAAACGGTCATAACCGGACATGACTTAGACCACTTAAACAATTGTGAATAGACATATTTGACACAAAGCATAAAATTCATCAAAACTTGATCACTTGTTTTCAATTTTTTTGGTACCTTTTTCACAAACGTTTGAAATTCAACTTCATATGAGATACTGATCTTGTTATTTATAGACATTCGAGCTTTAGACAACACATTTAGACATTTATCATTATCATGCACTAAATCTAGTAAGCCCCCTAAAAATCTTGGAAGTTTATCAACAAATTCGACACTTCCGAAATTGACATTTGACTTTTTCAATGTCGACTTCCGAATTTTGACTTTCATAGATTTGACTCTTCCGAATTTGATCCTTTTCCAATTTATTTTGTCGAAAATGAATTACTAAACCACTTTTGCAACAAATTTGATCTAATCAAGCTTTAAAGAATCCATTTTGATCATTATTTAGCATTTATTCACATTTTAATCAATTTTGACAAATCTTAAAGACTTCTGAATTTTGACCATCATGTCGAATTTGTGATTTTTAGATTTTAATCAGTTTATATCACAATTAATAATACACAAACATTATTATTAGCATTATTACGTCTAAATCTATCATCAATTATCAAAATCCTTAAATTTGGAAACCTTAAATCTTATCGAATTCCATTCGATCTCAATAACGTCTTAAAAATCCATTTTCAAGACATATAACACCAACCTATACTTACATTTGAGAAGAGAAAACGTTGTGATCGTTGTAATGAACTCAAAATCAAAGATTTGATTTTCTCTTCTTTTTTGACAACAAATTCAGAATAAAAGAAAATAAGAAATGATTTATAATTCCTAATTATACCGTCCGAAATTGAAAGTTTAAAACGTGACACTTTCGATCCTTGGTGTTTTTCCTTTCGAATTTTGTTTTGAAAAATGATAGTTTTGGCCCTTGTAGTTTTAGATACCGAGTTTTATTACCAAAAAATTCAAAAACCTCCCCTGTTGATCTCACTTCAATAGATCAAATTCCTTAAGCTTGTTTAAGGTTTAGTTATATTAGATAAATCTAACACAACTATAATATATCATTTTTCAAAAAAAAAATTAGTTTATTTGAGAGATCATTGGTTTATTTCAATCCCGAAATGATGTATATGAATAAAATTTGTCAAGTACTTCCCCTCATATTATGATCCCGAAATTTCAACTGAAAGCTTTTTATAGAAATTGGGAGTCATAAATCTGATCATGTGATCTTTAAATTATGTTTTTGTGTTTTTATATTTTTTTGGTATTTAATTTTTTTTTTTGAAAAAATATGACAAATCTTTTTGAATTTTTGTATTTTTCAAAATTTTCTTTTGTTTTTGGAAAATTTATTTACATGTTTTTCGATTAATGACTTTTCAGAGAAGATAACTTTACAGACTTCTAAACTGATTGGAGTCATACATCTCATACCAATGCGATGAACCAAATACTCAAAGCGTTCTTTAGGAAGAGCTTTAGTAAATAGATCCGCAAGTTGGTATTCTGTGCCGACAAAGTAAAGTTCCACAATACCCTTCTCAACATGTTCCTTAATAAAATGAAGGCCTGAATGTCTATGTAGCATTTGTCTTTAAAGGCTTAGAGACCGATTTCATGAATAGCAATGTCACTCAATTGGGAATCACAATACATCGGAAGTCGGTTGTACTTGTATCCAAGTCTAGCAGTTGTGTAAACGCATCCAAATGACATGATGGCACAACAGAGCAGACAAGGAAACATATTCAGCCTCAGCAGTAGACATCGCAGTACAATCTTGTTTCTTTGAAACACCAACTCACGAGCTTTTCACCTAGAAATTGCAATCCCCCCTGGATTGTGCTTTTAACATTCAACTATACATCCGCATGTTCGCATCAGAATATGCAATTAGTTCAAATCCATAATCTTTCGGATACCATAGTCCCATGTTGTAGGACTGTCTTAGGTATCGAAAGATCCGTTTTAACCTCTGTTTGGTGTTTTTTAAAATAAACCAGTAGACGGTGCAGATTAAACGAGTCACAAACCAAAGTATCATAAGCAATTGTTTGGCCGACTGGCCATGATGAGGTACATTAACCCTCCTGCACATACACGAAAGTACCCGTTTGATCGGTAGGAGTGCCTTGTAAATCAGCATCCAGTCTCTCAGTTGCCATAGGTGTGCTCATTGAGACGCACTCATCTAGACCATGTTTCTTTAACAACTCAAAAATCATATTGTGACTGCCTTTAAATGAATATGCCACGTGGGACGATTTATGAACTTCGAAGTACAAAAAAAGAACTTATAGTTCACCCATCATTGACATTTCAAAATTATTTTTCATTAGATTTGCAAAACGTTTTGAAAAATCTAGATTTGTCGATCCAAAAATAATATCATCAACATATACTTGAACAAGTAATATGTTCTTTCCCTAGTGACGTTCCGTAAGAAACAAAGTCGGGACATCATTCTCTATACCTTTAGTGAACCCCATGTTCAAGTTAGGAAAGAAGATAATTTTTCATACCATTTACGAGTTGCTAGCTTAAGACCCGTAGATAAGAGCTTTTTCCAACCTGTAGACGTGATCTGGGAGTTTTGGATCAATAAACCCTTTAGGTTGGCTGACATAAACCTCCCCTTTCAATGGACCATAGAGAAAAGCCGTTTTGACGTCCATTTGGAAGATGGTGATATTCTTATGAGCAGCATAAGCTATAAACATCCGAACGGCCTCAAGGCGAGCAACTGGTAGCCAAATGACTCCTTCAAAATTAAATTTCTGCTTCTGCCTATATCCTTTGTTGCCACAAGACGAGTTTTGTTTTGAACCACAATATTTTCAGCATCACACTTATTCTTCCAGAGCCATTTGAGAGCAATAATATTCTTTCTTTTTGGACGTGGAACGAGTTCCCAAACTTGTTGTCTCTCAAATTGATTCAACTCATCTTGCATGGACTCAATCTAACTGTGATCTGCCATACCTCTTTGATATTCATTTTTGGTTTCGATAGTGGCTGATGGTTAATGCAATACAAGCCAAACCTCAGAATCTGTTTGATGTCTTTGACGAGTCATTACAAGTTTGGATAAGGTTCACTGAATAACTTGGTCTAGAGATGACTTTTTGTCCCAATGTGAGTGAGGGTTGTACTAGGTGGAAGATTCTGCACATTTAAGAGTCCTACGCATTATCCTTGTGATTTTGCCAGAACATCCGAGTGATTTCATTCACAATGAAGATGGAAATCCTGCTTGAGTCAACATCAAACAAGCTCATGGTAGGTGACTTGTGCGATTCCTTTTTGAATCAAACTTGTGACAATTGGAAAGAAACGATGGTGTGAATCTATAAGAATTAAACTTGTTCCAGGTTATGAATTGACGATTGATGATGATTTTTGAAATGATTAACACTCTCGATGTGTCACAAAACCACTTTAGTAAGTGACACGTCGATTGATTTTCAAATCAATTTTTTACTTCAATCGGTGAGATAGTAACTCGCTGGTTCACTCTTATCGTGTTGTCTGCTTTGAGACGTTTCGATTATGAGAACATGCTGAGTTTGATGAATCTAATACACATGTGTTAGAAAGATTCTATACTTTAGCCGGAAATCCTGTCAAGGAGATTCTTCTTAAATTGAATCTACCTGATCATAGGTCGATCCTCATGGATTCGAAGGTTACTCCAACCAAACACGGGCGAATGATAAAGCCATATTCGTCCCCCCGCTTTATTGCTAACTGTTTTAATGCATGATACTTAAAGATGGAGGTGAAGGTACCTATTTCCCGCTGAATCACAAGATTAATAGCCACATGCTCATAACAGACCGACAAACATAAAGACATCATGAAAGCTCAAGTACATGTTTCAAGACTTCTGCTACTCTGATACCGTACGTCTTTCTTGAAGTGACAAAGTATTAAAGTCAAAGAATTTCAAAGAAGTTTCTATCACTCTGATACCGAACGTCTTTCTCGAAGTGACGAAGTGTTAAAGTTAAAGAATTTCAAGAAAGATGCAACATTAAAGATTTTCAAGTCAACAAATCAAGAAAGGTATGAGTATGTCGGTCCAAAGTCACAAGTTTACAAGATGACAAAATTCACAAGATGGCGAAACGAGATTATGCTTGGTTGATGATCTTAAAGTATTCAAGATCACAATTTCACTTACAAGTCAAGATAAAGGAACAAGCTCGTGATTAAAGTCAAAAGACACTACATCATATTCATAAGATAAAAGACATGGAGTTTACGAGCTGATGACTAAAGATAAAGCATAGTATGCTAGGATTAATTTTTTTGTAAATTGGAGTGACCTCCCTTAGGAGGAGATTGTTAGGATCAAGAAAAGTCTCGGTCACTTCCAATATTAACTAGTCAAATCCCGTAGTTAGTTAATGTTTAGTATGATAAGCTAATATGGCCCAAAGGCCCATGGAAAGCCTCCCAAGGCCCATGGCCGGCCAATATTGTAGTATAAATACCCTCTCCATGCCTTGGAGAGGGTGTTGGTTGATTTTGTATTCTTACTTTGCTAATGAATTATATGTTTCTTTCTTTCTCTCTCTAGAATACATCCATCCTTCCACTTTCTCTCACTAAGTTCCTTCCCATTTCATATCAAAGATTACTTGTATTCTTCAACTCCTTTTTTATATCATACCTAAGGACTTCTACACTAACTAGTAGATTGTCCCTGAGTTGATCCCTCCGGTTCTGGCTGGATCATGGAATCTAATACCTAACCTTACCAACCTTATAACTCTGATAAAATTAAATACATAGTCGGTCTTTTTGGTACAGTTCACCTTGCCATAAAACCACTTTAAAAACTCAATCAGGTACTTGTGATATAAATATCAAAGCCTTTAGTACCTCGATTGTTTTTGAATTTTCAGAAACGATCCCCCTCAACATGTGCATCGATTAATCGAAAGTAGGTAGCACAAGGAGGATGGAGTATACATATGAGTCTACAAAATCACATTTTTTGATCAGTTTCAATATTTAAATCACATTTTCTCCCCTTATCAAAAATTTCAAACCCTTTGATATTTTAGATACCAATGGATTCGAATATGTTGGAAAAACTGGGAGAAAAATGTGCTGATTAATAACAAGCCGAATGGGGAACATATTAATGCTCCCCTTAATCTATGAGGGATTCTGTTAGTATCTGGCATGATAGGTTTGAAATATTTTGAATTTAATGAAAAATTCATACACACACATAACACTAAGTACCACACTAAGATACACTACATAAAAATGTGTTCACAAGATTATGTATGAGACAGGACCTGAAAATGTTCAAACCGAAAATGACAAAGTCATTTTATCCATGTCAGCAATCTGTAGTCCGTCTCGATAATCTCCTTTTGGAAGTTGTCTTAGCTTCCCCCCGAACCAGCAATCCTTTATTGAGTAGATTCATAGATTTCTTGCAAGCCGCATTAAGAAGACTTGATGTGCAAAGCCCAAATGTCCGAAGTACACAATTAATTCAAAACCGTAACACCAAAGTCAATTAAGTCCCTGATGAGCGTATTTCTCCTTACAAGATAGTGATGATATAAATTGAAACACCAAGGTTAGCTAAGTCTCGGATGTCACAATTATTCCCTCTAAATTAGCGAAATGATAATACCTAAGTCAACTAAGTCTCGGATGTAAATTCTTCCTGCAGGATACTGACTATCTAAAGGTATCATCATACCTATGTGTACGTCTTTATCAAATATTTCTACCTTTTTAATAATAAGCTTAGTGGTTGACCGGTCGAGGAAACATTAATTGAATCAGAAACAATCTTCTCACGCTAGAATAAATCTTCTAACAACACTTTCCCCTTGGTATCTCAAATGATGCATACTAAAAATAACAGATACTCTTCCCCCATGTAGAGAAATAGTGCACCCAATGTTAACATGTATTTTAAGACATTGATTTCTCTGCGGTATAACATTTGTCTTCGGAATGGACTTAAAATTAAAGAAGGCTATAGACTCTATCACGTGTACTTGTTGTACCTTTCAGTGTATCTACTCCTTCCCCCTTGCTGGTTTCGATACCTCAGAATCAGCAAAACCTTGTACGCACCCATACTTGAGATCGTGTTCGAAGAATTAATAAGCTAATATCTATTCTGTGAGATCATTTCAAGACTTTTTAAAACCTATAAAGATATTATCCAAACATTTCCTAAGTCTTTTTACAAACTACGAGGTGTTAGAAATTTAGTCGTATGGAGTTTAAAGCTGATTCTAAGTCTTTAATATGCAATAAGTCCTAGTTTGAAATAAATGACATCTAAAGCCCTTGTAGTTAATATAAATTAACTCCCCTTATTAATTGTTATCTGTTATTTCAAAAACTTTATCGCGTTTAATTTTGTGACTATTTTGAAATGACTGTATTAACATTAATTATTTTTTGAACTTTCTCCCCCTCATAATATTGACCCATTTCTCTATTTTAAAGAGTTGTTGTCATTGTGTGAGTGGTACCTAAAATACTTTTGGCCACCATTTTCTTTACTCAAATCTCTTATAAAAACCTCCTTATAACTTCAGCCCCAACTTGTGTAAAAACCTTCTTGAAAAACCTCTTTTATAACCTCAAAAATATAGGGATTACACTAGGTAGTCATATTCACTAGTGTTCTTGTTGTTTGATCTTCAAAATTTTATGGAATGGGTGTTTTGGTGAGCTAGGTGGCGTCTAAGGGTGATAAGGGAGAGAGCAATTTCAGATTTTGAGTTGTAATATATGACTTATGTGTGTATGTGTTGGTCAAAGTGAGCTTATATAAGTTTAAAGTAAAAATGCCAAGTGTTCATAAGAGTTGCATGATCAAACACAAGGTGGACACCTCCCACCTTGTGAGATCCGCCCCAATGGGGTTTGATTTAAGTGGGGTGAGTTGTTTAACTTGCCCCATAATTTGTAAATACGGGTATTATCAAAGTCCGATATTTAAAAAGGTACGCTACGTAAAGGTTTTACGAAAAATACGATAAATGCGCGTAACACGAAAAATAAAAACGAATGTAATAAAATTATTTCTATGGCATTTTAAAAATATAAGCGTCGATGCTTAACGTAGAATTCGCCGGTTCTTTGTAAACGTCACGTAAATTACAAATGTAAGCCCTAATTCTCCCGGTTAGTCGTGAGTTCATATCTCAACATAAAAATGAAAAATATAATTAATACTCGAGAATAAAATAACGACCTGAAATTGACGGATTGTCACAACATTTCCCCCTAAAAAGGATCTTCGTCCCTGAAGATCAATTCATCTTGTCGCCCGCTTTCTGTTAAAATCAAAGAGGTGAGGGTATTTCTTCCACATTTGATCCTCCCTTTCCCAAGTATATTCCGGTCCACGACTCGAATTCCATCGAACTTTGACTATAGGGATCCGACTTTGCTTAAGTTGCTTTACTTCCCTATCCATGATTTCGATAGGTTCTTCGATGAAATGCAACTTCTCGTCGACGGTTTTTCCACGTTATTCAGGTATAAAACTGCTGTGGAGCGGTAACTAGAATTCTGAAGAGTCTCCTTGACAGGGTTTCACAGCTGCGCTAGCCGTTCTTAAACTGGAGCGTCTCAAAGTAGACAAAGCACGGAGTGAGTGAACCAGTGAATTAAAAATCTACTGATTAATGAAAAATTGATTTGAAAATCAATCGCGTGTCACTCAAAAAAGAGTTTTTTTATGACACATCGACGATTTTATATAATAAAATCAAATTTCACCAAAAACACATTTGTTTTGAAAGATATACACAGTCAATGTGCTCGAAAATCAGTTGTTGAGCACATCGAAAGGTTTTTCAAAAACTATTCGTCAATTCACTGCCTGGAACAAGTTTGATTCATAAAGAATCGCACCATCATTGCTTTCTATTTGTCACAAGTTTGATCCATAGTGGATCTCACATGTTACCTACCAAGAGCTTGTTTGATGTTGGCCCTAGAAGGATTTCCATCTTCATTGTGAGTACTTTCGTATCACTCGAATGTTTTGGCAATACCTCGAGGATAATGCGTAGGACTCTTAAAATCTTTACTTGTTGTCACAACGTGTGATAAATAAGCATAGTTTATATTAGTGTCCTAACGAGATTTATGGATGATCTCATGGCTCTAGACTCTATCGTGCACATTTGGTTTTTAGTAGTCGGAGGCTGGAGCAGAGTGCCACCTTTTTAATATCGTCTAACTTGGAGTGAGAGAGATGATAGAAATGCATTGATCTTCGTAAACAATGAAACAAGAATCCTTTGAGGGATCTTGAGTGACTAGGGAAGGTTGTGCAGCGTATCACTAGGTCCATGATACTTGTCTTCAATGTCAGCAATCAACCATGTGATTCTGACAGCATATATAGTGACCCAGTTTCTGTCTAATGTTTAAGGAGGGCTGCTTTCTTTTCACCCTTTATCTTAACATTTCTTTTTCATTCTTCAACCCTTTTAGTTCTTACCGAGACTTCATTACTAGTACCTTGTTTGGTGTGTTCCAGTACTAGCTCCATCTCAGTCCGCACTATTCCCCGTATTCTCACATTACTCCTTTGTTAATTTTTACTAGGACTTCTACACTAACTGGTGGATTGTCCCTGGGTAGATCCCTCTGGCTATGGCGGGATCATAGGTCTGTAACCTATACTTACCATCCTTATAACTCTGATAACGTAGTACGGGCCGGTCTTTTGGACAGTTTTCTTTCGCCAAATATAACTTATTAAAAAAAACAATTAGGACTTGTGATATAAATATCAACAGCTAAGGTTGTAGTTACCTAGATTGTTTTGAATTTTTAGAAACGCTCCCCCTCAACATGTGCATCGATATTCGAAAGTGTTTAGCACATGTAGGATGGAGTACACACATGAGTCCATAAAATCACATTTTTATACGTTTTCATATTTTAATCACATTTTCTCCCCTTATCAAAAATTTCAAACCCTTTGATATTTTGGATATCAAATGATTCAAATATGTTAGAAAACTGGGAGAAAAATGTGCCGATTATGCACAAGCCGATTAGGGAACATATTAATGCTCCCCCTCAAACTATGAGGGTATGTGTGAGTGTCAGGTATAATAATTTTGAAAGATTTTGAGTTTAACGAAAAACTCATGAAAAATTTATACATTGACACTTAACACCTAAAGATACACTACATAAAAATGTGTTCACAAGATTATGTATGAGACAGGACCTGAAAATGTTCAAACCGAAAATGACAAAGTCATTTTATCCATGTCAGCAATCTGTAGTCCGTCTCGATAATCTCCTTTTGGAAGTTGTCTTAGCTTCCCCCCGAACCAGCAATCCTTTATTGAGTAGATTCATAGATTTCTTGCAAGCCGCATTAAGAAGACTTGATGTGCAAAGCCCAAATGTCCGAAGTACACAATTAATTCGAAACCGTAACACCAAAGTCAATTAAGTCCCTGATGAGCGTATTTCTCCTTACAAGATAGTGATGATATAAATTGAAACACCAAGGTTAGCTAAGTCTCGGATGTCACAATTATTCCCTCTAAATAGCCGAAATGATAATACCTAAGTCAACTAAGTCTCGGATGTAAACATTTCTTCCTGCAGGATACTGACTATCTAAAGGTATCATCATACCTATGTGTACGTCTTTATCAAATATTTCTACCTTTTTAATAATAAGCTTAGTGGTTGACCGGTCGAGGAAACATTAATTGAATCAGAAACAATCTTCTCACGCTAGAATAAATCTTCTAACAACACTTTCCCCTTGGTATCTCAAATGATGCATACTTAAAATAACAAGATATCTCTTCCCCCATGTGGAAGAAATAGTACACCCAAAAGTAACAAGTTAAGACACTGATTTTCTCTGCGGTTATGACATTTGTCTTCCCGGAATGGCCTAAAATTAAAGAAGGCTATGGACTCTATCACGTGTACTTGTTGTACCTTTCAGTGTATCTACTCCTTCCCCCTTGCTGGTTTCGATACCTCGAAATCAGCAAAACCTTGTACGCACCCATACTTGAGATCGTGTTCGAAGAATTAATAAGCTTAAATCTATTCCGTGAGAATCAATTTCAAGACTTTTAAAACTATGAAAGAATTTCCAAACATTCCTAAGTCTTTTTACAAACTATGAGGTGTTGGCAATATTAGTCGTATGTAGTTTAAAGCCTGAATTCACTAAGTCTTAAATTGCAAATAAGTCCCTAAAGTTTGAAATGAATGACATCTAAAGCCCTTGTAGTTAATATAAATTAACTCCCCTTTAAATTGTTATCCGTCATTATCAATAGATTTATCTGTTTAATCCGTAACTTATTTGAAAGACCGTTTTAAAAGATTATTATATGACACTTTCTCCCCCTCAAATAATGACCCGTTTTCTATTTAAAGAGCTGTAGTCTTTGCCTGAGTGGTTGAATTATCTTTGAAAACCTTTTTGTGATTACTGAAAACACCGATTCATTGTAAAGACAACTTTTTACCAATAAAAATAAGATTTCTCTTATTTTGACAAATAGATGCACTGACACGTACACTTATTTTGACAAATAATTGTTAGGAATTCAGTTTTTAGTGAAGTGACGATCATTATCGATCTCATTAGCCTTTGTAATAGTTAGACAATTTTATGTAATAGTTAGGAAGCTAACCAGGCCGGCTTATAGAAAGCCTAAGGAAAGCCTGGTTAGCCCACACCCTTGTAACTATATAAACCCTCTCCACACATGGAGAGGGTGTTGGCTGAATCATTTTACACACACAATTTAGTGTGTTTTCTCTAGTTTTCTCCCAACCATCTCTCTCTCTAACTTTCTCGCTCTAGCTCATAACTTGTGTGAATTCTAAGATCCTACAATTGGTATCATCACCAAGGTTTGATCTTGGGGCAATAAGATCTTTAGTGTTTTGTTGTTCTGCTTATTTCAGCTTATAAGTTACGGCTTACTTGTGGCTTACTTTTCATACGACCTATTTTTTTATTTTTTTTTCTACTTTGCTTATTAGTTTAAACTGACCTACATTTTCTTTTCTATAACATGCGTTAGTGGGCTCGTTGGGCTGAATCTGTGTATTCAGTTTTGAGTATATAAAACTTTCACATATTGATAGTGTGTTTTTCTATGTGTTAAATATTTCGGCATATATGTGTTCTCTTTTTAAGATAAAAGGTTTCATCTTTTAGTCATAGTTTTCTTTTTTTTTCTTTTGTCACACGTTGTTTTTTTTCTTTCTTTCTTCTTTCGGCTAAATATGAGCTTATCATAGGATACGACTTATTTTCGCTTTTGCTTATTTTGATAAAAAGCTTGCATCTTTCTTGTCTAAACCCTAAACTAGCATAATATAATCGTTAGGTTGTGGCTTATTTGCTCCGTAAACAACTTTTTAAATTTGCTTTTTAGAGGTTCTTTTTTTTCTTAGCTTATTTCCTCAAATGGCTTAAATTTTTTAGTTTAGAATAATACATAACTAGTAATCACTATTTTTTTTATCTTAGGCTTTGTTATCCTCTTTTTGGCTTCGTTGGTGGGTTTGCTTATTATCGAAACTATGAAATCTATTTTTCATTCATTTTTGTAAACAATTATTTGGTTGTTTTTTAAGGGCTTAAGTGTGTCGCTTATTTAGGCTTTAAAAACTGCTTTTTTGGTAGCTTATTATAGCTTATTGTAGTCATAGCTTATTTACCAACTTATTTGTTGCTTATTTTACGTGGCATATCTCTTCGTTAAAACAACTTCTTAGACGAGCTTATTAAAGCTTCTTTTCTTGTTCCTTTCGTGGCTTATTTGAGGTTTAATAGTGCTTATTCAAATCGTGTTCTTCATTGCGATTTGAGGAGGATTCTTGATTGCGGTTTGTCAAGTATTTAGATGATTAGTTTAAGTTGAAAACGACTTGTGGTCCTTGTTTTAGTCTTGTAGTAGTTTTTGGCAAACAGGTACACTGCGTTTTGACAAATGGTCCCCCCCAAGAGCTGCGTTTTGATCATTGAAGACCCTTTTTCATAGTAAATCTAAACGTTATGCTGCCCAAATTTTTCTCAACCTAGCGAGTTAACAGATGATTGTAGCAAGTTGTATTAACGAGTTAACAGGGAAATTTGAAGATTTTTACATGGTCTAAACTAATCGAAACTCTCCAATATTCATTAAATCTTCAAAACAAGTATTAAGAACAAGACCTATAACAAGTTTAAGGTTGAACGATCAAGTTTTGACTAGTTTTGGGTTTTTTGGGTTCGTGTTTCGGTTATCCACGAGACTTCTAACTTATACCATCGTGATCGTGAACTCGTTTCGATCAACGTGGTATATTTGCTTTTCACCGACGATCACCGTAGCATTCCGCGAGAAAGAAACAATACTCGTTCCATTTTATATAATTCAATGAAGAAGACAACTAAAATATAAAGCGGGAAGTGTTTTTATTGTAGTAAAATTCGAATTTTACACTTTCGGCCCCTCGACTTAAAACAATTTTCACTTTTAACCTTTAGATTTTAAATAGTTTTAATGTTAAACCTTTAGTTTTGAATAGATTTTATTTTTAGCCCTTAGTTGTTATACTCTTTACTACTAGTCCTAAATTTTTACATATTTTCAATTTCAACCTTTAATTTTTCTATCACTTTCATTTTTAGTAACTTCTTTTCAATTATTTCAACTTTAGTCCTAAGTTTTGTCACAAGTTAAATTTTAACCTCTAGTTTTTTTTTAATTTTTACTTTTAGACTTTCATTTTTCAAACGTTTTTATTTTACCTTCAGTTTTAATTATTTACAACCATTAGCCCTCCAAAGTGAACCGTTATTGCACCGTTAAGCATATAACTTGGATTTCAATTACTCTGTTAGTCCTTGTTTGTGTTTTAATCAACCGTTAATCATTCAAAGCTCAATAACAATCCACAACAATTATCATTTCACGGTTTCTTCTTGATTTTGTAAAATCCCGTAAAAGTTTATTCTTTTCTCGGTTTAAATCATAGATTTGTAAAATCCCGTGAAGTATAATTTCCTTCTCATAACCACAACATCAATCACTTAATCTACTTAAGATCCTTAATTTAATTTCACACATTGAATTAGAATGGAATCTTCAAATTCAAATTCAAAAGAGAGAGAGCTGCAACTAACGCAACGTCTCGTAAAACAACGTCACTCCCACTGCATGGCATGGTTTGAACAGCTCAAGACACATCTTTGTGCTCTCTATCTTAATAGTTCGTCTCATGCTATTAATGCATTTAAACCGGTATTTCACTCATTCTTCGGTGAAGAGCATCAGACTTTTAGATTGAAGATGTTCCATAATCTGGATTAGTTAAGGCTACAACTTGAAAGAGAGAATCTTCTTGAAGTTAATCCAGGGACTTGTCTTGAAGCACCCCGAACATAATTTAAGGAATTTTTTGCCTCAAAAAGGGTAAATTCATCAGAACATCTAAATCAATGTTGGCAAAAAGAATTCAAAGAATACATGTTCTACGAACCTGATACTTACAGACGTGATTTACTTGAGAACCTGGATACACTTGAAGTGGTCATTCATAGAGCTGTAATTACATACACTAGATTACAGCTACAGTCACAAGATGTTCAGATAAATCCAGTTCAAGCAGTGGATGGCAGTTTGATTGTCTCGAAAAACAGTTGGATAGAGTCAGAAAACAACCATGCACTCAGCAAATCAGTAAATGAAACTCAGTTACAACAACACGAGAGTTTGGTCACTAAGAGTACAACATTGGAGGCTAATTTAAACATGGACGTTAAAGCATTGGATGCTGGGTCGGTTATTACTGAAAGCAGCGGAACAAAGTCAGATAAGCATGATACAAGCAGCAGTTTAGGGACTTATATCACACATGCTGTGGATGCAGATATCAGACCAGTAAATGACCAAGTGCCATTTGCTGAGGTACAATTGACTGCTCAACATAACGTCCTTGCTAATGAACAACAACATACTAAGCAATCTAAACCCATATATGACACATATCTGTTAGAAAAGGTTGATAGCAATACCACTCTTGATTCAACAAATATGTGTCATAGGGGAGGAGAGATTGACTAGGATGCTGAATAATATCAAGCAAAAAGTCCTTTGCTTAAGGCTGAGTTTCTCAAAATGAATGATATGGTTGAAAAAGAAGTTTATAATGAACTTTCAAACAGATTTTTACAACTTGAAAAACATTGTATTTCACTTGAAATTTCAATGCAACAAAAGGAAGAAAGTTTTCAAAGTAACAAACCATGTAAAAACAAGGAGCATCCCGAGTTTTGTGAATTTTTTGAGATAAATGCACATTGTGTTAACATGGAACTTAAATATCAAAATCAAGCTTTAAAAGACGGGCAACATGGTCAAATTTTGAATGAAACAAGTAATAAAGCCAAGATTAACAAGGAAATTGAGGTACTTGAAAAGATCAATATCGAATTGGAACATAGTGTGGCTAAATTACTTGCAGATAATGAGAAGTTGCATAAGGAAAATAAGCATTTAAAACAGACTTACAAAGAACTTTATGATTTTATCAAAAAGACATGAATTCAGACGAAAGATCATAATGACTCACTGATTGCTCAAGTAAATAGTAAGACTGTTGAAAATGCTGATTTAAAAGCTCAGATTCAGGAAAAGGTTTTTGCGAATGTAGCATTGAAAAACGAATTAAGAAAGTTAAAAGGAAATAGCGTGGATACTAAGTTTGCAAAACCATCAATCTTGGGGAAACCGGTTTTACAACCACCCAGAAACTAATCAGTTGTTAGACAACCGAATGCGTTTAAATTTGAATGACCTAAATTATTAAAACCACAGTTTGCTTCCCAAGTTGATGTGAATAACGTTTTGTCAAAACCAATCACTCCTCATTATTTGCCTAAAGTTCGAGAATATGTGCTTGCAAAACCTCATCACGTGATTGCACCTGGCTCATTTAGGAATAGTCAAGAAGAACCGTATGGTTCAAATGATATGGCTCATAATCACTATCTAGAGGAAGCTAGGAAAAAGACACAAGAAAGAAATAGGAATTCAAAACCTAGTGTGATGCATACTACTAGTCTACAAAACACTACTAATGGTAGCAAACCAAATCCTAGGAGCAACAATCAAATATCTAGGAGTTTGCCTGTATCTAAGAGTAGTTGTGGAATGTCAAATGGTGTGTCGCTAGTAGATCACTCTAGGAATTCTAGTTCTTTTTCTGACTCCAAACACTTTGTTTGCTCAACGTGTCATAAATGTGTCTTTAATGCAAATCATGATAATTGTATAACAAAATTCCTGAAAGAGGTGAATTCTCGTGCTAAGGTTCAATCCCCTAAGACTAGAAACAACAACAAACCCGTAGAACCAAAGAGTCATACTCAGAAACCTGGTAGGCAGATTGCTATAGGACAAAGGTTTTCTCTCAACAAGTCTTCCGCTGTGCATGAGAAACCAAACACTCCTAGATCTTGTCTTAGGTGGATACCGACGGGTAGAATTTTCAAGCTTGCTGGTCTTAGGTGGATTCCTACAAGAAAGTTATTCGACTCTTGCATGAGCAAAGTTGACAGTGAGCCTCCAAATGGTTCAAATGATGATATCACTAACCCATATGAATGCAATCAAACTCTTAATGTCAGTGCAGGTACTCTTAACTTAAGTGCAGGTACGTCTTTTAATCCTATAAAGGAAAGACTCAGAGTTTGGTTGCCGAAAAGACTGATATCTCATAAGCCAAGGGTTCAAGGGATTCTAATCTGATGCACATTAACAATGACGTCTGTTCACAACAGTTCAGGCCTCGCTCTTCAACGATAGATGACGTCTGTTCACATCAGTTCAGGCCTCGTTCTTCAATGACATATGGCGTCTGCAGACAACACTTCAGGCCCCGCTCCTAAAAGAAAAGAAAGGTGTACGCTTCAGTGCGCTTTATCTTCAAAAGAAGAGAAATCTTCTTGTTTTCGACCATTCTCATCAACATTCTTCATTTTTTCCCATGCTCGTTCAATCATTAAGTGGATCGACGTACATTAGCTTGTATTTTAATTCACTAGATCAATCAAAAATGGCAATCACATATGCAATTTTTGAAGGGGGAGAATAGTGAATCAAATGTGATCAATATAGTTGAACTTTATCTCTCAATGTGTATGAAATGGTCAAAATTACTCCTGGATACATCAGTTCAGGACTCGTGCAAAACTCAGTTTCTCCAACAACTTATGTTCCACCATCCAAGAGAGACTATGAGATCCTATTTCAACCATTGTTTGATGAGTACTTCAATCCTCCACCATGTGCTGTCTCTCCAGATCCGGTAGCTGTTGCTGCTCCAAGACCTGTTGATCCAGCCGGTTCACCTTTGTTAACTACCATTGATCAAGATATACCATCTGCTAGTCTTCACCAACAAATCAAGAAATTCAATTTCAAGTCACTCATCAAGGTGTTGAAGAACAAATTCATGGACATCAAAATGCACAATTTGATAATGCACCCCTCCTTCATAATCTTCCTTCAGACCCGATTTCTAAAGAAACAACTTTACAAGGGGTCATTCCATCAAATTTGCATCATCTTAACCAATTGTTTGATACTCTCACTAAGTTAACAAAGAATCACCCATTGGAGAATGTTATTGGCGATCCTTCTCGACCGGTTTTGATAAGAAGTCAGCTACATGAACATGCCATTTGGTGCTACTTTGAATCAAATGACAATCCAATTACATTTGGTGGAAAACGGTCTGGTTGAGATCTACTATCTCAAAAGAAGAACAATGGTGGCAATTCTTCATGTATCCTATGTGTCACACCTCGCCAAGGCGGAAACGCAAGGCGTAAACAAGAATGGATATCATCACAACACATGGTGTCTATATAGAGAATACTAAATTGAAAACTAAAGTAAAGCAAAGACACAAAGTGTCATAACAATACCCAAAACCTAATGGTGTCTTTATTAATGAGAAAGAGGTCTCGTCAATAAATGACATGCAAAAACATAATCCAAACAATTCATGCAAACGCATTTATTCAAACAGAAAGCATAAATAAACTCCAAGCATCCTACGGTCTCTTCTAGCCACTTCGCTCTATCTTAGCACCATTAAGCTCACCTGAAAATGATGCTTAAAACGTCAACATAAAGTTGAGCGAGAATCATAGGTTTACGACATACAACAATATCCAAAATAAACTTTCAATTAGCTGCTGCAATTACCAAAACAATTCATGACAACAATTAACAACAACGGGACGGAACGTGCCCACGATCCACAATCATATCAACTACATATGTGCGCTACATGGCCTCATATTAGCTCACGCAGTCTTACCACCGTCACACCTCGTTTTGCATATTGGGATCCACAATACCAAACATATCATATCGCAACACAACGGGACGGAACGTGCCCACGATCCAATACACATAACTACAGCAAGCTTAAAAACATTTTAACACGACAACAAGACAAGCATCATTCTCACCCCAAAATAACATGAGAAAAAGGGGCTATGAAACTCACCTTTGCTTAGCTTTCCAAAAGATTCCAACAAAAAGCTTCACAAACAACTAGCACAAATCTAAACAACAAAATAACTCGTGTTACACGCTACTAAGCCAAAAGCTTAAGCACATGTAACAATCATATGATGGATGTCTAAGGTGTTTAGTTACCCTCATGGGTCACCCCGACACCATGCCCGACATTAACCAATTCGTTTACACATTATTTCAAAGTCTTACAATTTACCCGAAAACGCAGAATTTTGACCTCACTTTACCATTTTCTAAACCAAACCTACTGAGCTTTATAAATTCTACCAAAAATCACAGGTTAAATACCATGAGTCTACTAACTCCATGATTTTTCCACTAATTTATTTCCCTTCTTAAGTGCCTCAAATAAAATCAAACTTTTAACTACTCAGTTTCGGATCTGATCGCACACTAAATTCTTTTGACCTAAAAACCATACTTAGACTCCAAGTAAGAAGCTCTACTTTGGGGGATTACTAATAGACACATAGAACTAAACTCCTGTAGAAGGGATAAGCTAAATTCGAATTTTAAGTGGGGGTTTTACACCTCGTAATCTGACCTAAATCTGACCCGTATTTACTGTTTTGACAACTTTTCTTGCAACCAACGTTTGACTGACTTCCCGACCTCAAAAACCTTCGAGGCCGGATGTTCTGGAAACTAGACTCTCTGAGCTACGTCATAGACACCGGAAACTTGACAAAAGCTATTACCATCATTGAGATATCAGCCAAACAACACAGCCCTAAATTCTGCCCCAATCTAAATCAAATTCTAACGCGAATTAAGTCTAACCAATTACACCCATAAGCTTCTAATTAAACCCTAATCATTGCAATATGATTAAACATCATTAATTTACTGATTTTACAAAACCCTAATTCCATCATAATAATTATTACATGAATTAATGATTAATAACTAACAAGGATTAATTAAAACTTACCTTAGAGCTTGATTTCTTCACAAAAGCAAAAACCCTAATTTTTTTCTCCTCTTTTCTCTTTGTTCGACCGGTTATACCAAGGGGGAGGGTTATGGGATTTTATTTTGTATTTATAGGCCCCCAACTAATTATAGATAAAGTCTAATTAGAGTTTGTTTCCTTTTAAAATTCTTTTTCTTCTAAAATTCGTTTTTTACTATTCATGTATAAAAAAATATTTTATTTATTTATTTATTAATTACTTAATTATTTGCTTTACCTTAAGTTTTTATAAAAAACCTAAGCTTATTTGAGTATACCTTTTTGCGTAAACGCACTTTACTAAACCTTTAAAAATAATTAACTTTTCATTTTTATTAATCCTAACTTTCCAAAAATAGGAATTTTATTTCTCTCATATCCTAACTACTAAAACCTAATCTTATCTTAAATCACTAACACAAAATTACATATACGTATAATTACTTACATAATTAACGCGAAACGGCTTTAATCACCGAAATCATTTCCTTGTCACCAAAGGTGAACGAAATGAATTCCACAAAATCCAACATAAATCCAATCCCAATGAGATGATCACGCTTAAAGGATTGATTATCCAATCTCACATATCCCACACAAACACATATAAACACGTATAAACACATATAACACATAACCCATACATTGCAATAGATACATAAGTCAACACTAATAGTTTGACTAACCTTCTCAAGTCATGGTTGTAACAAGTACTAGCTGACGCAATAGCATGTGCATCACCATTCATAATAACCTCCCAAAGAGCATAATCAGTGTGAGTAAGATATTGCTCCATTCTCATGCTCTATAGATCATAGTATTCTGTTTTGAGTATAAGAAGTTTTAGTGCAGACACTGTTTGGGTAGTTTCAGACTGTGATTCCATCTTCTCTTTGATTATGAGATCTTGTGTAGATATAGTGTTCTTCTTATTCAGAGTTTCTCAACAAGCTCTGATACCACTTGTTGATCCCTTCTTGACAGATCTTACTTAGCTTGTTAAAGCTTAGTTATATTGGATAGATCCAAGATAACTATAGTAGAAACTAAGATTGAGAATATCATAAACTATGCGGAATCTAGTTTGCAATACTAAAAAGAACAATGAAACAGTAAAACAAGATCTTTACTAAACTTTAAATATATTGAATACTATTTTGAATTACAAAATATCTATGAATACTAACTATGATTGCTATGCAAACTATGAATACTAATATGAAAAACTGATATCTAGATCTATGCCTTAGAGTTCCTTTTATACACCAAGGAAATCCTAATGGGCTTACAAAACACGTCAAGTGATCATGCATATCTATTCCTAATACAACTCATGCATATCACTTTAGCAGTACTAACTATATAACAAACAGTACTAACTAACAGTACTAATAAACTGGCAATACTAACAATTTGTACTGGCAGTACTAACTAAGCTTGATAGTACTAAGTCTTCTCATGGCAGTACTAAGTTGAACCAGCAGTACAAAGTTGTAGAAGCCCTTAATTCCTAACAAATACTTTAATAGTGTTGGCATCTCTCACCAAGCATCTTCTGTTCGTACCCCTCAACAAAATGAAGTAGTGGAACGAAGAAACCGCACGTTAGTGGAGGCTGCTAGAACAATGTTAATTTTTTCTCGTGCATCGTTATTCTTATAGGCTGAAGCGATTGCTACTGCGTGCTACACTTAGAACCACTCCATCATTCACAGTTGATTTGACAAAACACCATACGAGCTTATTAATGGCATAAAATCGGATATCTCTTTTCTTCATATATTTGGGGCTCTCTGTTATCCCAAGAATGATCGTGAAGATATTGGGAAGCTTGGTGCAAAAGGTGATATTGGCTTTCTTATAGGTTACTCTGCTAATTCCTATGCTTACAGAGTTTACAACCGAAGGACAAAGAAAATCATGGAGACAATGAATGTGGCATTTGATGAGCTTTCAGCCATGGCTTTTGAACAAAGCAGTTTAAAACCCAGGCTTCAAAGCATGACTTCTGGACAAATCAATTCAAGACTCGATCTTACTTATGCTCCGTAAACAATAACAACTCAATAACCAACTGAAAGTAAATTGGATTTACTGTTTGAAGCTATGTATGATGATTACATTGGTGGTCAACCGTCAGCTGCTCCAAGAACTGTTCCCGCTGCTCAAGAACATCAAGTTCTTCATACTCCAACTACATCTACAACAATAGCAGACACCGCACTAACACCAACAAATTCATCATCTCATGCTACAAATTTTCCAAACACTTTACAGGATTTTGACGAGCTCGAAACATAACAACAACATAGTCTGAATGCTATGCTCGATGGAAATACGTTTGTAAATCCTTTTGCTACTTTATCTACAAGTGTTGCTGAATCATCATCTTCACAATATGTGGATCCATCGAACATGCATACCTTTTACCAACCATAGCCTCATGAATATCAATGGACTAAGGATCACCCTCTGGAATAAGTGATAGGAAAACCCTCACGACCAGTTTTGAAAAGGAATCAACTCCGGTCAGATGGTTACATGTGCATATATGCATTAACGGCGAGCACTATGGAACCAAAGAATGTCAAAGAGGTTATGATCGACCCTGCATGGATTGAATCAATGCAAGAAGAGCTTCTTCAGTTCAAAATTCTTGATGTATGGGTGTTAGTTCCTGCTCTAAATAACATAAAACAATTAACCTTGAAATGGTTATTCAAAAACAAGCATGATGAAGAGAACACGGTCATCCGAAACAGGACTCGTCTAGTTATTTAGAGGGTACCACGAAGAGGAAGGAATAGATTTCGAAGAATCATTCGCTCCGGTTGCTAAAATGGAAGCTATCAAGATATTCTTGGCATATGTTGCACATAAATCGTTCATCGTGTTTCAAATGGACGTGAAAACTTCTTTCTTGCATGGTACGTTAAATGAAGACGTGTATGTGTGCCAACCTAAAGGTTTCATCGATGCTAATCATCTAAGGCATGTCTACAAGTTAAAGTAAGCACCAAGGGCATGGTACGACAAATTATCAATGTTTCTCCTACAAAATAAATTCTTTAAAGGCACCATTGATCCAACGCTATTTATAAGGCGCTTTAATGACGACATCTTAGTGGTACAGGTCTATGTTGATGATATTATTTTTGGTTCTACAAACCCTAGGTATACCCAACTATTTTCTAACCTCATGAAAAGCTGCTTCGAAATGTCGATGATGGGGGAAATGATGTTTTTCCTTAGTTTACAAGTTAACCAATCCCCTATGGCATCTTCATAAACCAGTCCAACTACGTGTTAGAAATCCTTAAAAAATATGGAATGGAAACTTGTGATCCCGTTGGAACTACAATAGAGATCAAAGACAAGCTTGACCTAGATCAAAATGGGTCTCTAGTCGATGCAACGAAATATCGCAGCATGATTGGTGCCCTAATGTATCTTACGTCAAGTAGACCGGGCATTGTACATGCTACTTGTTTATGTGCTCGGTACCAAGCTAAGCCAACCGAGAAACACCTCAAGGAAGTTAAAAGGATCTTTCATTATCTCTGAGGAACCATTAATATGGGTCTCTGGTATACGAAGGATTTTGTTTTTGAACTAATTAGATTTTCAAATGCTGACTATGCGGGATGTAAATACACCCTCAAGAGTGCTTCCGGTGGAGCTCAATTCTTAGGTGAAAAGTTGGTTAGCTGGTCCTTAAAGAAACAAGACTGTATGGCGTTGTCAACCGCGAAGGCAGAATATGTGTCTTTGTCTGCTTGCTGTGCCCAAGTCCTTTGGATGCGTACACAGTTAACAAACTATGGCTTTCATTTCAACAAGATTCCTATCTATTGTAATTCGAAATCAGCCATAGCCATATCCTACAACCCGGTCTAACACTCAAGAACAAAACACATCGCTGTCCGCTACCATTTCATAAAGGAGTACGTAGAAAAGGGTACGATTGAACTGTATTTGTCAAGACGGATTACCAACTGGCCGACCTCTTCACCAAAGCTCTTCTAGTGGATCGATTCAACTATTTGGTTTGTTGCCTTGGTATGCGCAGCTTGTCTCCTCATGAACTTGAACGTCTGGCAAAATCACAGTAATTCTTTGTATATATTTATCAGAAAAGAAAAATATAAAAATATAAAACCTATAAAAGCAAAATACAAAATCAAAAAGTTCAAAAATACCAAAAATAATCTTCTCAGACATGTCTCTCGACAATCGATAACATTTACGCACCTAGAAATGTTGATTAATATTAACACGGGTGTATAAATGAAGTTCGAGCGAGAGTTTCAAATACTTTCAAAACATGTCCTTTCACTTTTTTCTCTACGACTTCTAAGTAAATGCCATCTTAGGACTTAGTCTTTAAAGAAAGGAAAATGTTCCTTTATGTACATTTATCCTAACCAACGGGAAGTTCACATCTTCTCGGTCTTAAGCATTGTCATACAAACATTCCAAGGTTGTGAATGCTCAAGAGAAGCACCAAGGAAATGGTAATTAATAAGATACATATAACATTATTTTCCTGTTGGGCACAATTTTTCAAGATATTTTCAAAACGAAAATTTCAAATTCTTTCAAAATTGTGTGCTCAACAAACTCCCACTCCAAGTTTTCAATCTAATCTGTTTTCGAGAGGGGGTATAATAATAAGATTCATTCTGCATGCTCGTATGTTCTCCCAAGACTTAGTTAGACTCATGTGAATTATCGGACATTCACTAATTGTCAAAAATTGTCACCACATATGCAATATTTGATGGGGGGAATAGTGATTAAAATGTGATCAATACGGATTAAAAATGGTTACGATCTTCAATCTATAAGCGTGTTCCCAAACCTCACATGTGCAAAACTCTTTCATAATATGGTGCATATGTGTAGGGGAAGCTTTTTTTAGTAACTCTAAAAACTCTCAATGTGTCATAAATGATTTCTCAGACACGTTGACTGATTTTTCAAATGGTTTTATGGATCTTAATGGTAATACCCAAAGACTGACCAACTGTTGTCTCTTAAGGCGTTATAAGGAGGTTAAGGTTAGATATATTCGTTCCATGATCCAATCAGAACTAGAGTGATCTACCCAGGAACACTCCATTAGATAGAGTAGAAGTCCTAGGTATGATTGAAAAAAGGAGTAAAGTAAGATCGGGAAGAATGTTATCCAAGGCATGAGTGATCACCGAAACAAACCCAATAAGGTAATAATGAGGAAGCGTTGATTTAACATTAAAGGGGTTGGAGAATTAAAAAGAATTGTAAGGATAAAAGGTGAAAAGAAAGAAGCCCTCCATACAACCTTAGGTAGAAACCGGGTTAATGCATAATCTATCGATAGAAGTCAAGTCATCATGGACCCAATGATGCAAAGCACAACCCATCCCAGCTACTCAGGCTACTCTTAAAAGAAGTTTGTTTTATTTCTCACATAGTCAACACGTTTTAATTGGCTTTCTCATTCTGAGATCGTTAATATTGAAAAGGTGGCAATCTACTCCAGCCTCCGATCACCAAATAACAAAAAGTGAACTTATAGAGTCTAGAGCCAACAAGATCCATCAAAAATCTCACTAGGACATAAAATTCCAATATACAAAATGTCGTACATCAATATACAACATTTGGTATAAAAGAGTCCTACGCATTATCCTTGTGGTAATTGCCAGAACATTCAGAGTGATACTTTTTAGTATTCACAATGATGAATGGAAATCCTTCTAGAGTTAACATCAAACAACTCTACAGTAGGTGACTTGCGAGATTCTAAATGAATCAAGCTTGTGTCAACTAGATATTGATTTTGGTCCAATATATGAATTGACGACTCAATCAGAAAGATAGTAACTATCTGATTCAGTCTTACCGTGTTGTCTGCTGTGAGATGCTCCGGTAACGAGAACGGCTAGTGCAGCTGTAAAACCCTGTCAAGGAGATACTTTTTAATTCTACCTGATCACAGGCAGTATTTATACTGATTAACGGAGAACCGTGGTTATTATAACCGTATTCGACGATGTGACAAAGACACTTTCGTCCATGTATGTTTATCACTAACCTATACTTGTAGGTTTCCTGATGGTAGCAGCTTCTAGTCCATGTCGAGTCAAGATTCAAGAGCTCATGCTCAAATCGACAAAGATAAATACATGATGAAAGCTCAAGCACATGTGTCAAAGTCTTCTGCAATCTCTAATGTACAAGCATGATGAGGTGTCATTTTATACATTATTTCAGGGTCACTTCTGCTTTAAAATTTATAATTCTTTTGTAAACCTGCATAAACCTATAATTATATCATTACCCTCATCCTATCTTTACTGCTTTCATAGAGTCAAAACCCTAAACTCTCATTATATATTTATCTGTCCCGCCGATTTTATGCTTGGTATAGTTGTCTTTGCCTTTGATTACAGGTTATATTTGACAAGAAGAAGCTTGGAAGATCTTTCTTTTTTTAGAGGATGATTTAACCAGTTATCGCATGTTTCTTCTCCATTATTAAGCAAACTAGTGGAGTACTAGTTTCTTTCACTTGTTTTCTATTCCCTTTATTCATTTTTATAGGTACTTCTATAGAACATTGGGGACAATGTTCAACTTAAGTGCAGGGGGAAATAAGCCTTAGAAACTATTCCTTTATTTGCCATTTGCTTTGTTTCTTAAAATGATGGGTAATATATCGAAACATAGCATAAAAAGGTAATTTTGACCAAAATTTAAATTTCCAAAATTTAAATTTTATGACACATACCAACGAAAACGAAATATATAATAGCGTCTCATGGATAGTTAATCTGCATGACAAGCACAAAACCCTTAAAATCCATCACCCTAAAAGTGTGAGGTTCGCCTTTTATTCCTTTAGAGAATTCGAGTATCCATTTGTGATACCCAATATAGTTTATTACCTTTAGCTTTCTCGAGTAAGTTTGAATGTATCATATTGTCCTATTCCGGCTTACGGATGTGTACAATGGTCTAGGACCCCTTTTCTGGAGGCATTGGTATCGGTATTTAAATTATATGATGTACCGTAGTATATTGATTCTAAGAACTTATTTTTGTGATTCATCCCGAGACTCTTGATAGTGAGTATTAGGATTCTAGATAAGAGGCACAAGGATAACCCCTTGATTTAAACGCTGTAATTGTTATAATGTGTCTCTATTGACTAATAACTTGTCCCGACACCCTTGTCATGACAGCATTTTTCAATGCAGGATGAACCCCTATACAACCCACTTGTGCCTATCCTTTTCACGGTTCTATGTAATTTTTCAGGTATTAAGCCATCCTAAAAATGAAAGATGCATTGTCACCCGTAACCCAATCGTTAACACCCAATTGGTCTTAGCCTACCTGTGTAGTACAAAACGCATTTAGTAGCAATAAGTTTTTAACCCAATTAATTATTTGAGTACATAAAAACGACTGTTCAAAGTTCTTATCTAAGGTAAATAATATTTTGGTGACTATTGGGATTCAATTGTTATGTAATCAGTCATATTTAGATAATTGGGAATAAGTAATTCATTACCCCGATAGAGCTCAATAATCTCCATTTATGTTGATCCCATGCTCAAATCTCAAATCGGGTCATTAGTTAGATTGTAAATAATCGAGTATGTAAAAGTTCAAGTGTAGGGGTGTATCTATAAACCCCCATGATGTATTATATGTTTAAGCAATGGCAGGGCAAAAGTGTACGAAAAAAATGAGAAAAAGAAAAGAAAAGAATCGAAAAAAATATATATATATAAAAGTATAAAAAATGTACGAGCGGCCATTTGCTTATGTATATGTTTATATTAAAGTCAAGAAAATAAAAAGAAAGAGATTGATGTAGAATTCTGTAGAGTTTGTGTATTTTGTCCAAGTCTTTGGCTTAGCAACCAAACCAACGTGTATTCTTATAAATAATTAGCTAACCCTTTCACTCCAAATTCACCTAAAGTCACCACCCAAATGTATCCCATCCGTTTTCATTTCCGTTAATGTTATCTTACACCAACACCCCACAACCCTTTAAAAGACCTCTTGGGTAGTAATGAATAATGCTTGCACCTAACGGTGGAGGTTTGATCCTTTACCAAGCCTATGGCAATTTATATGCTATGACAGGTAATGAGTGTTAATTTTCTGTTTCCCCATTATGTTATAATTTATTATACACCTAAGTGAAAGAGAGAATCCCACACACTTATGTGAGGTTGTAGTATATACTTTCCGTGCTTTTAATTACGAGGTCTATAAGGTTGTGTTGTAAAATATTTTTAAAGAGTATGTTAAATGACCCTCATATTGCTATTGTCTTGGTAGAAAAGCACATTTGCTTGAGGACAAGCAAATCCCAAGTGTAGGGGTATTTGATGAGGTGTCATTTTATACACTATTTCGGGGTCATTTAACCCCCTAAATCATGCAAATATGCCCAGATTATGTGCTTAATCATTTATTTTTAGGTTTTTAGCACTTGGATGGCATTTGGAGGAAATATACGTGACTTGGGCTCATTTGGAGAAGAAACGGACAAGATTCCGACTCTACACCAAGAACCATGAAGAATTATTCACTCAGAGCTTAGAGACGGCGTCGCAACCATAAAGCGATAGCGTCATGACATTCATGGTGACGGCGTCAGAGATTCAGCGACGGCGTCAGGATGTGGCCAACTTAAAGTGGATCTAGAACCATCTATGTGGCGACGGCGTCATAAGTATAAAGCGACGTCGTCGCAGCGATATCTTTATATATACAAAACCGATTTTAGGGTTTTAAGTGTGTAACTTTGTATAACTTTAGGGAGACAAACCCTAGCCTTTGTAGTAGCTTTAAAGGTAGTTTTTAGGGCCTCAAAACCCTATTGTAGTACCTTGGATCCATGTTTTAATTCAAGTAGGGTTATTTATCATTCATCATTCAATATGTCTATGTGTTGTGTGATTGATTAATCTTCTTGCTTTCATTATAACATGTGAGGCTAAACCCTCCTTTGTATTTGCTTATGATTGCATGAAAGTCGGATTGTATATCCTGTTACTGTTGCTTCTTGTTGATGAGTATGCGCGTTAGGCTTTAGAAAACCATCTTTTGTCTGTATCATTGTAGACACGTCTAGGGAAACGCAAGTGCGTAGAAAGAATACCATCGGGTAACAGTCTTCATACTACCTTACCCCCTTATATGGTTGATCCCTCTTAAGGTATTTCACACACATTTAATATACTCTTAGGGGCCTTGTAATAGTCTTCATACTACCTTACTTGTGCATTGCCCTAACGGAATATTAAATAGACGGCGGGTTTATGTAATTCGTTCATGACCTAGGAAATACTTACACAAATCATCACAAGTGTGACAAGGCAACGGGATTAGGAGAAGCAATCTGATAAGTAGTGCATCATTAAGTAAATACATTTAATTTTCATAAAGTTATCACTAGTAGTTTTGATTATAATTAGTTTAGTTAATAGTTAAACAAACCAACCTCTCAAACCATAGATTTACATGCTTTCATAAAACATAAAAATACAAAAATAATCTTCTCTCAACTCCTAGAATTCAGTTAGACTGTGATCTAGCCTTCTCAACCTATTCCCCTAGAGAACAATAACAACCCCCGAGTCTTGCCTATACTACTACTATAACGGTTAGGTGCTCTGCCTAGGGAGTTGTAAAACTTCGTATAGAAGTCCTACGACGACCGCATCAAAGCACTTCCTCAAAAGAGCATTTTCGACAAGATTGTCGGACAATAACAAAGATATATCTTACAAGTGGATCAAGTACTACTCCTACCATTATGTGGTACAAGTAATCATGTTAAAGAAAATG
>BQNB010058016.1:0-11003 GCA_026074375.1 Tanacetum coccineum
AAATTTACGATTAATAACACGTAAACGTTTATTTTTTTCATTGATGCTTTTACATTTTGTCATCTTCAAAAACGTAGAGGAGTTGAAAAATATAAATAACGTTTTTAGGCATTTGTTGTATTAACACTCAAGGTCAACCAATAAAGAAAACGTTAGTGAAGTAATTTAGAAGAAGATTTGGGAGTGTTTGTCCAATATCAAAGAGATAAAGAAGAAGTATTAGACAAAGGGTATGTTTTTTATATTCCTCACATGTAAATGGTTTAGTTGAAAACTAACCATGATTGAGTTGATGAGTTGGCATAGTTAGGAAAGAAAGAAATATACCAAAAGCATAAAGAATATTCCAAAAGAATATTCCTTTGCTTGGAGAGAAAGTATGGATGTTGGTGGGTTGATTTGAAATTCAAATACAATTAAACATGTGGGATAAGGTTGGAGGTGAGTTGTCATGATATGATATTTTGGAGCCTAAGAATCCAATTTAATATCTTGAGGATAATGATAGATTGTGGTGTAGTGAGTTGGCAATGAGTTGGAGTGATGTGATGATTTAGAGCCTAAGATCACATTCGAAATAAATAGTTAAGATAATATGGTGAGATGGCAAAGAGTGTTAGCGAGGGTTCATGAAGTGTATGAGTTTTGAATTTAAATGTAGAGGTGTTTGTGGAAGAGGTGTATGGAGAAAGCTTGACAGTGTGTGTGTAACTTGAATTCAAATGAATGGTTATGCGAGTGTAGAATGAAGAAAAAGAACGAATAGAGAATATATGTTGGAGAATGATTGTTGGGGGACAAGAAGTACATCAAGTACAATGGTGTAAGGAATGTGAGTTGTCCCATGTGAAAGCTAAGTTTGGAAAGTTTTTATGTGGGATAGGTTTAAGCTTGGAGATGGTATTGAAGATGAAGAAGTGAATAATCAAAGGATTGATTATAGTTTATTAATCACATTTCCATTTGAGAGAAAAGAGATAGGCACATGTAATTATGGAATGGTTTACGAAGGAATGTTTAGAGTGTGTGGATGATGTATAATCATTTGTTGGGTAGAAAGAATTAACAAATGATTAGGAGGATGTTTATAAGAGAAGTGATTGTGTAGAGGACATGTGAGGAATACATGCGTGAGTTTCTAAATCATTTAAATAAAAAAGGTAGGAAAGATCAAAGTAAGATTAACATTCAAATACTACAAACTCAATTAGTCACTTGGACTTAATCCATGATTTTCAACAATGGAGTTGATCACTAATCATCTTGATGCAAACAAACTAAGTGCTTTACATCTCAAGTAAAGAATATCCCATAACGGGAAAGGATGCGTTTACGCAAAGTGGCCTTTGACTTAGTTTAACAAATAAAGGAGTAAAACCTGTTACGTGATTAGGAACAACGTAAATCCAGATTTAGGTCAAATGAATATGTGGAAACTAGAGGGGGTTGAATAGTTTACCCCTTAATTGGCATTTTAAAACTTTGGTTATAAAAACGTTGGATTCGAGTATATGTGAGATCAACCAACAATATGGACACACAATATATCTATATACTAACAATTACAAACACAATACGAATAGTAAATACGAAGTATAAATGAAAGATAAGAGATAAAAGATAAAACAATCAAACCACAACACCGAGATTTATAGTGGTTCGACTACGAAGCTCTTCTTCACCCTACTCAACTCCCCGAGTATCTGACTTAAGATTTCACTATGTCAACAAGCTCCCTTTAGGCGGAGAAAACCGTTACGCGTCGCTTATCCCGATTTCTGACACTAAGTTAAATGTCGAGTCCTAATCTTAGCTAGAACCAATCTACCACTTCACTTATGTACTTTAAGGCCTAAAATACTAATCGACACACAATCAACACTTTTGAATTTATACACTATCCGGATCTACACAACTACACAAGATTGAAAATACAGAGGTTGAATCTTAAAAGAAGATAGGAGAAAATCACTAATCTACAACACTTCGTTTCTCGACGAATACAAGTGTTCTTCTCTTGCACTTGAGAGAAGAAGAAAGGAGAAGAGATTGGAACACTTAAAACAAGATTAAGCAAGTTAGTGATCAAAGATTCTAGAGAGAAGTATGAGAATTTAAAGAGAGAAAGAATACAGAAAACTGTGTGTAAAGAGGATGAAAATCTGCTAGGAAATAGTGCAGTATTTATAGGCAAGAGGGAGTAACGTCTCCTGGTGGCGATCCCGGCGGTCCTATATATATCTGGGGGCCGTTCTACCTATCAGAGGACCGCCCTTAGGTAGACGCTCCCTCTTTTGCCCTTTAGTAGGGAATTATTTATCTGGTCCATAAACTTCTGTTTTGGGTGGAAAATCAAAATTTGAATTTATATATTTAAATAAAATATTTCTTTAAATAATAAAAATATTTTGTATATTTTTATTTGTAAAAAGGTTTTATTACATTTGTAAAAATGTAATATTTAAGACAAAGATTATCTTTAATCAATAATCATGTTTAATGATTTGTTTATACATATCTTAAGTGATTTACGTCGAAATGGAAGTTTACGCCTAATAACGTGTATACGTTTATTTTTATCGTAGAATGTTTTTACATTTTGTCATCTTCAAAACATAGAGAGGTCAAAAAATATAAATGACGTTTTTAGACATTATTTGTATTAACAATCTTCCTATTTTTGATGATGACAAAATATAAACTTCTTCCTTACATAAAAATAAAGTTTACAAATTATTAATGAGTTTTAATCCATTTCTCCCCATTTTTGTCGAATCAATTAGGTTGATCGTCGAGTAGAGAAGAGAAATAAATCGATGATGCTAAAGCTCCCTCTCGCTTGGGGCACCAAGGGATCGAGCTATTGTAACTTGCTACAAAACGAGTTAGAAAGACGAGTGCAATATATATTTATATATATATATATATATATATATATATATATATTTCCAACTTGTAGCAATGTCACGACAAATATATATAAGGATGGAAAAAATAATAGATGTAGCCAACATAAATAAGCACTTAAATCACCCATCATACTAATAAACTAAAATAAAGCCATTCATTCATAAACTTAAAATAAGTTCATACTTGAAAGGTATGAATTTTACAAGACTAGAAGTGAAGCATAGAAGGATAACATAAAGAAACATCCTAAACTAGAACTAGACTAGTTGATTCTTAATGTCTAGGAAATGCCTTAAACAAAAGATGGGTGGTTATTTATTGAAAGAAATTAAACATATGAGAATGTTTAATTTTAACAAGGTGATAGAGGAGAAGTTGGTGAGGCATTGTTTTGTGGGACATGACTTTGAGTGGGAGGACGAGTGATAAGGGACTCAAGTCGATGAATGTCATTTCTTAGTGTATGAAAGAGAGTTCGGGTGTACATGCAACAATGACAAAAACCCGAGTAAAAGTTGACTCGGTCAAGAGTAGCAAGATGAATTAATGTTGGTGGTGGAAAATGTGGAGATGGAGGTGTTTGAGTGGAGACATTTTTTGCATGTTGAAGGTTGATGTCAATGAGATTAGATAGGTGATGAAGCTCATTGATTTCATTGACTATTTGATACCTAAGGGGATTTTGTGATGTTGAAGATTGAGATAGAGGATTGGAAACTCTTGGAGAGTTTGGTGGTGAAGCATTGTGTGATAGAGGAGGTGAGGGTGGTAGAAGGGTGTTTTCTCTCTAAGCTTCTATTATGGACATTCGGTGTTTTCTTGAGTAGTCAAAAGAGGAGTTTTAAGAAGAAGACATGATGAATTTAGAAGGATAGGAGTGAAGAAGACAAGATGATGGAGAATGAAGAAGATGAGGAGTTTATATAATGGAAGAGGTGATAAAGTTTTAGAAAAGCATGGTATTGGATAAATTAGGATTCCAAAAGGTGTTTGTCTAAACAGAGAAAGACCAGCTAAGGCTAATATAGAGAGGGTCAAAGTTGCAATAAAAGAGGAAACAGTAAAAGTTTCGTGACCCTGCTGAGGGTGGTCTCGTAAATACTGGGCGGTGCCAGATATATTTAGGAGTCGTCCCATGTATTTGGGGGCCATTTTCTAGGGGTTGCGAAATTTTCCCAGTATTTCCTATTTTTCAATTCTGTGCAGAAAAGAGAGGGATAAAAATGATTGTTTGCAGCAATTCCCATGTGCCAAGAATTAATTTAGCTAGCTACATATCAAGTAGGTTAAGCAAGCTAGTCTAATTCAAGCAAATAATAGGCATAGTGAGGAAGAAAATGCATCAAGCATGCATTCTACAAGTAACAAGAGATTTAATCATGCATTCATAACTTGGAGATAATCATCTAGGACAATTCAAGGTAGCATAGTATCAATGTACCAAAAATATCCAAGTAACAAGTATTTAACATAGTACAAAAGAGATAGATACTATCAAGTTAAGATAGTTTAATCCTAATCACATTTGTGATCACCTACTCATCATCTTTATCTTCATTATTTGATGTTGAAGCATTGATGTAGAATCGGTTGAAGCGCTCCCAAGTCGCCATGGAATGAGGATAGACCATGTATTTAGATTTTTGGAGTTTTGGTTTCATTAGGATAAGGAAGTTGTAAAGACGAGTTAGCAACATGCCATAAGGCATTGGTACGTTTGGTTGATTTTTAATGCTTACAATTCGTTTGGCCAAGAAGTAAGTGAAATTGTAAGGTATGCTCCGCATGATACAATATATGAAGTGACACGAGGATGCAGGAAGATAGTTGAAGTTATCTCCAATACCAAAGGCATTATTTTGGACGATTTCATATCAAGATCTCATGTCATGTCAGAGTTCGTCTTTGCGAATTTTGTTTGGGTTTTTGGTTTATCCATTGGTTGCAAATAAAGTATATGATTTCATTTGGTGTTGGAATATTGGTTTGGTAAGGATTATTCATTTCTTGATTAATACTTAGAGACTCAAGAGAATAATCTTTCGAGTAGACGCAATCACCTCTTAATGGAGTTTGAAGAATGTGGGCAAGGGATTCAAGAGAGAGTTGGAATGATCTTTTTAAATCCTAAAGTTTTAGAGAAAGTGTTTGGTCATTGTTTCTTACTAGTTTGGCTGAAGAATATAATTCCAACAAGAATCTAGGATATATTTATTCGTCAACATCATATAGACATTGAAGTTGAATAACTTGAAACATTGTTTGAATGGAATCATGACAGATGAATTCCAGAGAAGCTAAGCATCCTTGATGAATTGTCCTAGGTTTCTAATTATGGGTTGTAGATGACTAGGGAGATATGGTTCGTTGGAGATTTGTGGTATATAGATTTTTCTATAGTCTAGTTCATCTTGAGACAAAATATACGCATTATTTTGAATTTGAGGAATTGAAGATTATTGCCTAGTGTGTGCCTATATGCAACACATGTGGAGTGGCAGTTAACTCGACTCTAATAAAAAACTTATGAGTTAACCCAAACACTCCTTAATTTAATTTTGCACATCCAAACATATCGAAAATATATATTGACTATATATCTCGATTGATGGTCATGAGATCATTATGCATGAGTGCAAAAACGTTTTTGGAATGTATTAACAATGCATTAAAACATTTTTATGATGTTCCTAATGTGGGAAATTTTTGAAAATAAATTGGGGTTTTGTTCATGAAAAAACTTTTTACCAAGCACACTCAATTATGCAAATCCTATGTCTACGGGAAGCATAGTAGTTATACATTGTGTTATTCTAGTCTTAATTGCACAACGACACTCGAAAAATTAAAAACCCTCAATTTTTTGATTTTGAGTTTAATTGAATCCTAGACTTAGATTAAGAAGAAATTTGTTGAAATAACTTACAACTGATGATGTTTGTGATGTATAGAATGATAATTGATGTTGATTGCATCTTCAATTTAAGTTTTGATGAAAGATTTTTAGTTTTGGGTGTTTTGGATTTCGTTCGTCGCTGTATGGAGAAGAAGGAGGATGTTTGTTTTTGTGTTTTAAAAAATATGGTCAGACATTACGGTCTCATAAATATATGAGGGCCGCCTGGTTTATGGGGATCGCCTCCAGCAGAGGGTTTTCGACTTGATTTTTGACGACTTTTACAAAGGGAGTGACTTTTTAATTTGTATTTCGCTAATTAAAAATACTTAAAATACTTCAGATGAAGTAATTAAGTTGTCACGACATGAAATGAAACATAGACTAGAAGAAAAGAAGAGAACGATTTACGGAATGTGTTCCATCAGTCCTAAACCAAGACGAAGATAATTGAATGATTCGCGCTTGAGGGGTTTAGTAAGAATGTCAACGATGTTATCTTCATACGAGACTTTTTCGATGGAGATATTTTCTTTTTGGACATTGTCCCGAAGGAAATGGTGACGTATTTGATGTGTTTTGTCTGCGAGTGTTGCATCGGGTTTTTGCTTAGGTTAATCGCGCCTTTGTTGTTGCACATGATCGGAACGTTGTCGAGTCGAATGTCGTAGTCGATAAGAGCTTGTTTCATCCATAGTGCTTGTTGGCATGCCTTTCTGGCACTTACATACTCGGCTTCGGTTGTAGATATAGCAAGCGGTTTGTTTTTTCGAGAACCACGATGTTAGACAACATCCCACGAACATACAGATACCGCTAGTACTTTTTGGGTCAACATAATCTCCCGCATGATCAGAGTCAGAATATACTACGGTTTCTATGCCTGTCCCTTTAGGATACCATAATCCTAACTGCGTAGTGCCTTTAATGTATTGAAAGATACGCTTAACCGCTTCAAGATGAGAGGTTTTTGGATCCTCTTAGAGGCGTGCACAAAGGCAAACACTAAACATGATATTGGACCTACTTGCCGTTAGGTATAATAAACTACCTATCGTGCATCGGTACTTAGTACTATCTCCGGACTCACATTCTTCGTCTTTCGTGAGTTTCGTATCCGAGAAGCATTACGACATGACACCATCAAACCACCGCCACAGATTATCAATTAACAACTATCATCACACTAATCATACCTAGCCGAAAAGAAGCTTGCGTTTTATTAAAGAAACTCGGTCACCACCAAAAACCAACGAGCCTTGGAGAATCAAGGTTAGTTTTTTGATTTAGGAAAAGTGATAGAAAGGTGTCATGTGTTCTGATCTAGAAAAGAGAGAGAAAACAGGCCGGCTATTAAGATACTGGACCATAAAAGACGGGCCAAAAGTAGCCCAACACCAAAAGACACTAAATTTGTCGTCTACCGTAATGCTTCTTAGTATATAGAGTAACTAGAAAAGGTAGAATAGTTTTGGCCTTTTAAACTTATTGTCGAAACTTATGTGTTGCAAAAAAGATACTGCAGAGAGATGCGCGAGCGCGTGGCATATTTCCCTTATATATGGTTACCTAACAGCGAATGTGCGAGTGTGTCGCAGTCTGCTCCTATTTCTATACATGTTGCTACGATGGAGCAGCGGGGAATATTTCTTGTAGCTTGACTCATGCCTCTTTTCATAGTCATACCCACATAATGAATTTTATCTCTTTGATAGGGATAATAACGGGTTTTTAGGAGCTACTTTAGCTCTTGCTCAAAAAGACACTAAGAGAGGTTTAACCTATTCCACAATGTCTCAATTGAATTATATGATGTTAGCTCTAGGTACGGGGTCTTATCGTAGTGCCTTATTTCATTTGATTTCTCATGCTAGCTTATTCAAAAGGCAAGACAAGTAAAAGAAAGATCAAGCCAAACAAAAGGATATATATTGGTTCAGCTACGAAACTCCTCCCCGCTTTACTCCACTCCTCGAGTTTTCGACTCGAGAGTTACTTCACTATGTCAACAAGCTCCTTTATTGGAGGAGAAAACCGTACAACGTCGTTTATACTTTTACCGATAGAAAGCTGGATATCGAGTCTTAATCGAAATAAAACCAACATTTTCTCTCTATGTGTTTTGAGCCTAAAAATACTAACCTAACTCTCTATGTTTGGCGTATGATGGTGTTTATGGCTTTCGAATATGGTAGTGGAATATGATAACACAACAAAGTTGTAAATACAAAACTAAAATTATAACAAAAAACACTTGAGTTCTTCCCTTGAAAAAAATGGATCAGTTAGATGGGTAGCTTGCTTAAATAGGCAATACAAAACCTGAACTAGAGCTCAATGAATCCATGGATCTGTTCAGGGATTTGTCAGATCTGCAGGATCCGTGGGTCATGCACCAGCAAAAATCTGGCCGTTTTGAGTGGTCATTCAACTTTTTTTTTTGAATATTTCATATCTAGAATGCATGGGGAATGACCGAGTCAAACCATGTTTGATGCTTTCATAAATTGCTAAACACTCTAAGCCTAAAAATGGTTAATGATAGTTTTTATGCAAAAACACATTTGATGTTTACCACTTTGGGTTTGAATTATTGCGAGAATGATTAACCTATATTTCCATGCAAGATTAAGTGTGAATCATTTCCTTAAAAATGACGTAATAGATTTTGTTTAAAATGGAAGTAAATAAAACTTTTTGACCGTTTATAAAATCATGTAAGACTTTATAAAGTGATGCAATAGTTTAATGCATTATGTATGATAAAAATTTCTTTAATCATTAAGCATGTTTTAGGGATTCTTATATACACTTTAAGTGATTTCCGTCAAAGAATAACGATATCTAAAACTTGTTTAGTTAAATTTTTTACTTAATACATTTGTATATTTGTCATTAGCAAAACGTAGAAAAATCCATAAATATAAATAATGTTTTTATGCGTTTATTTGTATTAACAAAATTGTAAAAAAAAAAACTTTAATAAAAAATAACGAAATGAACATCAAATTAAAGAGGATAAAAAATACCTTTAGTGGTGTAATTTGTTTGAAGAAAAATTAGGTTAGATAAATATATTTTTTATTGGGTTTAAGTAGTGTTTTTTAAGTTTTAACATTGGTCTCTCCAACATCCATCCAGGATAAGATAACAGAAAACCAAACATTCCCTCCTACAACAACATAACCGACTGTCTGTTATCTAAAAAATGGCGGTTATAACCACTTTAACTACCTTCACTCCCCTACATACATTCAACACAAACCAACCCCTCAATTTCACACACAACCATCTTCTCAGTCTCAAGTCCATATCAAGAAGACCAAGAACTATCAGTCTGGCATTGGGTGAAGAATCATTAGGTGATTTTGGTGCAAGAGACCCTTTTCCTGCTGAGATTGAGACTAATTTTTGTGATAGAGTTGGTGTCTTTGACACTGAACACAAGATTTTGATACCAAATGTTGCTGCTTTGTCTCTTGCTCATCAAGAATGTGGGCCCATTAATGGTCCTATGTCTGAGGATGATGCTAAGAGTTTGTTGAGAAAGGTTTGTTTTATAATACCCATGTTTTGGTTTTGGTTGTTTTATTGCTTCATTTTGAAGTTTATGGTATGGTTGTGAAATATAGTTGGGTCAAATAGGCTGATCTTTGACCTTGAAAATTTAGGTGAATTTTGTTAGTTATGAAGTGATATTGTGTAAGTATGGGAACTAGATAAGATGTTTTACAATCAGATATAACTTTGGTGTCGGGTTAATAGTAAATTTCAAAAGTAATTTCGAACCTACTAGGTCATAGTTTGACTTTCAATAGTCAAATAAGCTTCATTTTCGGGTTCACTTGTTCCTATGCTGTAGTTGCATCAAGTATGGATGACATTAGGGAATTGGAGATATATTGGCTTTTAATAAATAACAATAATAAGAACACATGCTCAACGCATGCTATTAAGACGAACAATAATTTTGTATATTGTTTTACTTTTGGAAAGCTCAGCAGAAAAGCAATATAATCTTTATAGTATCTTACTCAAAGCAGTCATGACTCATGAGACTTGCACTGCATTCAGTTCATAATTTTCTAAATTTATTCCTTCTTTGGTTAAATCTATTTAGAAATCGAGGCCAACTTGAGTATTTCCATGCCTGATTTAGTAATGTAATGCTGTTGCCTGCTTGACTGTTAAGAATTGCAGAATGTTATCTTTAATTCTCCTTCACTAGCTATGACAGTATGGTAAAAATTATAATTTTAAAAGATATTAGTAATCAATGTATTTTGGAAAATCTTGCACTTGTAGCAATGCACACATTAACGTAGACACGCTATGGCATGACAGTAGGTCCTTTCAAAGCTGCAGGTACCATTAAGATAACCGTACATGGTTGTTGGTTTGTTTTTTATTCAGTTAGGAAGGGTATGCTAGTCAGTTGCGCCCTTAGGCCTTAGTATATAAAATAATTGGTTAAAGATATGAGATTAAAAATAAAATCCAACGTTCATACATATATACACTTGAAATTTGAAACTTTTATATGTATCTTATTTAGCAGATATGGAAAAACGATACAACTAAGTTGTGATCTTGAGTCTCACCATGAAACTTATCACACACTAATACAACGCGACACAAAAGATAGCTCATCATTTCCATGAATGTTTACAGCCAAAGTGGTTTGACCATCTAAAACCAATAGTTTTGTTGTAGGATGGGTCATTAAATGTCTTCCAATCATGAATAACCGCGGTTAGATCAGTGATTTTTGCTTTAATACCCCGGCAACAATTGGCATGAACAGTTGAAACAGCATTTACATCTCTACTATCTTGACAAAATCCACTAAAAAAAACGGTGTCCAAAAATATAACCCGAAGTCCTAATCTTGTAAAAGCTCCTTTACTCATTAGCTCATATAGAACGTCTTGTTCTTTTTTCCCGGTTGAGTTGTTTCTTTGTGCATACCATTCATTGAACAAAGCAATTGTCTTGTTGTTCGATCTAATCATGTAGAAACCAGTGTTTATGGGGTGTTTATCAGACCATTGGTTGCCATTAAATCTATCAACGCTAATTTGAAGGTCAACTGTCTCATTTATGAGGGATAGCCTTGTAAATGGATTCCTTAGCCATAATACGTCTGTGTCCTGTAATTGTTTTAACATAGACCATTTATTAAGTCATTGAGTGAATA
>BQNB010058016.1:11410-37954 GCA_026074375.1 Tanacetum coccineum
AAAATAATTTAAGGTCAAAGTTAAAGAAGATTGACTTCGAAAGTCAATAGTGGACACTTATTTAGGGACGGAGGGAGTATAAATTAGATTTGTGTGTAGTTAGAGTGAATATTTTATGTATAAAATACTGTTCATTCAGTTTAATAATAATAAAGATGTTGATATTGTGAGTGTAAGCACTATAAGAAACGTTAGTTTTTATAATGGATCACTTAAATGGGTGGCTTGCTTAAATAGGCAATACAGAACCTGAACTAGAGCTCAATGAATCCATGGATCTGTGCAGGGATTTGTCAGATTTGCAGGATCCGTGGGTCATGCACCAGCAAAAATTTGGCCGTTTTGAGTGGTCATTCAACTTTTTTTTTGAATATTTCATATCTAGAATGCATGGGGAATGACCGAGTCAAATCATGTTTGATGCTTTCATAAAGTGCTAAACACTCTAAGCCTAAAAATGGTTAATGATAGTTTTTATGCAAAAACACATTTGATGTTTACCACTTTGGGTTTGAATTATTGCGAGAATGATTAACCTATATTTCCATGCAAGATTAAGTGTGAATCATTTCCTTAAAATGACGTAATAGATTTTGTTTAAAATGGAAGTAAATAAAACTTTTTGACCGTTTATAAAATCATGCAAGACTTTATAAAGTGATGCAATAGTTTAATGCATTATGTATGATAAAAATTTCTTTAATCATTAAGCATGTTTTAGGGATTCATATATACACCTTAAGTGATTTCCGTCAAAGAATAACGATATCTAAAACTTGTTTAGTTAAATTTTTTACTTAATACATTTGTATATTTGTCATTAGCAAAACGTAGAAAAATCCATAAATATAAATAATGTTTTTATGCGTTTATTTGTATTAACAAAATTGTAAAAAAAAAAAACTTTAATAAAAAATAACGAAATGAACATCAAATTAAAGAGGATAAAAAATACCTTTAGTGGTGTAATTTGTTTGATGAAAAATTAGGTTAGATAAATATATTTTTTATTGGGTTTAAGTAGTGTTTTTTAAGTTTTAACATTGGTCTCTCCAACATCCATCCAGGATAAGATAACAGAAAACCAAACATTCCCTCCTTCTACAACAACATAACCGACTGTCTGTTATCTAAAAAATGGCGGTTATAACCACTTTAACTACCTTCACTCCCCTACATACATTCAACACAAACCAACCCCTCAATTTCACACACAACCATCTTCTCAGTCTCAAGTCCATATCAAGAAGACCAAGAACTATCAGTCTGGCATTGGGTGAAGAATCATTAGGTGATTTTGGTGCAAGAGACCCTTTTCCTGCTGAGATTGAGACTAATTTTTGTGATAGAGTTGGTGTCTTTGACACTGAACACAAGATTTTGATACCAAATGTTGCTGCTTTGTCTCTTGCTCATCAAGAATGTGGGCCCATTAATGGTCCTATGTCTGAGGATGATGCTAAGAGTTTGTTGAGAAAGGTTTGTTTTATAATACCCATGTTTTGGTTTTGGTTGTTTTATTGCTTAATTTTGAAGTTTGTGGTATGGTTGTGAAATATAGTTGGGTCAAATAGGCTGATCTTTGACCTTGAAAATTTAGGTGAATTTTGTTAGTTATGAAGTGATATTGTGTAAGTATGGGAACTAGATAAGATGTTTTACAATCAGATATAACTTTGGTGTCGGGTTAATAGTAAATTTCAAAAGTAATTTCGAACCTACTACATCATAGTTTGACTTTCAAAAGTCAAATAAGCTTCATTTTCGGGTTCACTTGTTCCTATGCTGTAGTTGCATCAAGTATGGATGACATTAGGGAATTGGAGATATATTGGCTTTTAATAAATAACAATAATAAGAACACATGCTCAACGCGTGCTATTAAGACGAACAATAATTTTGTATATTGTTTTACTTTTGGAAAGCTCAGCAGAAAAGCAATATAATCTTTATAGTATCTTACTCAAAGCAGTCATGACTCATGAGACTTGCACTGCATTCAGTTCATAATTTTCTAAATTTATTCCTTCTTTGGTTAAATCTATTTAGAAATCGAGGCCAACTTGAGTATTTCCATGCCTGATTTAGTAATGTAATGCTGTTGCCTGCTTGACTGTTAAGAATTGCAGAATGTTATCTTTAATTCTCCTCCACTAGCTATGACAGTATGGTAAAAATTATAATTTTAAAAGATATTAGTAATCAATGTATTTTGGAAAATCTTGCACTTGTAGCAATGCACACATTAACGTAGACACGCTATGGCATGACAGTAGGTCCTTTCAAAGCTGCAGGTACCATTAAGATAACCGTACATGGTTGTTGGTTTGTTTTTTATTCAGTTAGGAAGGGTCTGCTAGTCAGTTGCGCCCTTAGGCCTTAGTATATAAAATAATTGGTTAAAGATATGAGATTAAAAATAAAATCCAACGCTCATACATATATACACTTGAAATTTGAAACTTTTATATGCATCTTATTTAGCAGATATGGAAAAACGATACAACTAAGGTGTGATCTTGAGTCTCACCATGAAACTTATCACACACTAATACAACGCGACACAAAAGATAGCTCATCATTTCCATGAATGTTTACAGCCAAAGTGGTTTGACCATCTAAAACCAATAGTTTTATTGTAGGATGGGTCATTAAATGTCTTCCAATCATGAATAACCGCGGTTAGATCAGTGATTTTTGCTTTAATACCCCGGCAACAATTGGCATGAACAGTTGAAACAGCATTTACATCTCTACTATCTTGACAAAATCCACTAAAAAAAACGGTGTCCAAAAATATAACCCGAAGTCCTAATCTTGTAAAAGCTCCTTTACTCATTAGCTCATATAGAACGTCTTGTTCTTTTTTCCCGGTTGAGTTGTTTCTTTGTGCATACCATTCATTGAACAAAGCAATTGTCTTGTTGTTCGATCTAATCATGTAGAAACCAGTGTTTATGGGGTGTTTATCAGACCATTGGTTGCCATTAAATCTATCAACGCTAATTTGAAGGTCAACTGTCTCATTTATGAGGGATAGCCTTGTAAATGGATTCCTTAGCCATAATACGTCTGTGTCCTGTAATTGTTTTAACATAGACCATTTATTAAGTCATTGAGTGAATACCCTTTTTTTTTTCTTTTTTTTTTACCCAAAAAAGAATGAATACCAGTGATTTTATATGGTATAATTAAAACATTAGCACAAAAAAAGATCATCAGTTAACCAACTTACTGTAAAAACAAAGCTATATCCACGCTGGAGAACATCTTTAAGAAAACGGGTTCTTTGCCACATCATTTTTATGAAATCCTCAGACATATAAAACTTCTCAGCAACGAAATCCCCACCGTCCATTTTCAGTTTATAACAATGTAATTTAAGAAATTTACAACGTTCAAACGCGGTCTGATCAACTGCCACAATCAAAAGATGGTTAGTTAATTGGCGCGTATCTTCACCTAGCCACAAACCATCTAAGAATATATCAAGCATTGGTTTATCGCCTTCGGTATAAGCTTTGTTCACAATGGCAATGATCACTGTTTTGTTCGGCATTGAAGCTCCTTCTAATGCTGTGTCTAGCTCGTCTATAGAGTTGTGAGGCTGCAATCACAAAATAAACACAGAATTTCTATTATTGGAATTATTCAGCTATATATTTATACTATGATTCAAGAAGATAATAAAATGTATATACGATGAAACTAACCATGGACAATGAGAGTTTGTTGTCCAATGGATTTTTTTTAGTTAAAAGATTGATAAACAGCAAGGATATAAGCAAGCAAGTGAAAAGGGCAATATGGATTCCAACTTTGTTTGATAGTTCCATTGTTGGTTAATTTGATGATGAGCCAGTGGTGGTTTTTGGTGGTTTACGGTGGTAGGAGATATTATAAGTTTAGTGACTACTGAATGTGTTTATGTATTATCAGGAATTAATCATATTTGTACTAGATGAATGTGAGTTCATTTTGGACTAAATTTCATATTAGTCTTGGGTGGGGAACGTGAATGGTTATTTTTCGGTATAGATTTATGGCTTTTTTTTTTGTAATTTATCATATCTTTTTGGAAAACTTGAGAAAATAAGGATGCTTTATTGTAAGTTTATGAATGCAATTTAAGTTATGTATGTGGTTTTTCTTGTGACTGGGCTTTTTGCTAGGTGTATTCTTTCTGTTTTGGGTAAGCACCAAAAACATGTATAAAGCTTTAAGCAGTTGTTTCTAAGTTACGTTAACACATTTATCCTTTTTTAAACATTATAACTAGTTAAGTTATCGGCATTAATTCTCATACAAAAGATTATTGTCTTTGTCATTGTTTAACCTTATTTTAGTATCTAAGGACCATAGCTTATGGTGTTGGGTATATTATGGGTTTCCTAGTAATTTAGGGCTGGTAGAAGTACTGGTTTGACTTTAAAAGTCAAAGATGTCTCATTTTGAGTTTGACTTGCTCGTGTTTTGTAGTTGCATGAAGTAGGAATGACTAGTTTTAGTGAGCTGTTGGGTGGTGAATTATTTATTTCTACATATGGAATGGGAAAATGATTGGCATTTCTGTAAGAATACAAGCTCAAAGCTGTGGTAGCTTTCTGACTTTAAGGCATACTTGCCGAATTATTAATAAAACTACATCTGAATGAGTACATTAATTTTATGAATGTTTGGGGTGATATTTATGACAAAAATCATTTATATACTGTTTTGTTTTTGGAAAACGTAGTATGAAAATAGTAAAATCTTTAGTTTCATATATTAGTAGTATCGTACGTGCGGCAGTTAAGTGACTAGTAACACATTCACTTAATCATTTCTGAATTTGGTACTTTTCTCTAACAGCTATAGACAACTGGGTAAATTTTACAAGTTTTTGTTTTATATGTGTTAAGAACCCCGTGGACTAGTCGGCCAAAAGGTCGGAAACCATGTTTACCCAAAAAAGAAAAATATTGCTCTTGAAATATAGCTCATGGTAGTGTTTTATCAGAAAAGGACATCCGAGAGCAATATAAATTATATGGAAATGATGCTAAGACATAACAGTGGGTCCTTCCAAATATGCAGGTAGCTTTAAGCCTTTAGGATAACCATGCATGGGCGGAACAAGATTGTCCAGCTGTTTTAAAACTTAAAAGCTTAAAGCTAATAGATTTGAAGCCTGTAAGAATTGTAGTTGTGGCGACGCTGGGGGAGAAAAGCAGTTACTTTATCTCTAAGTAAAGACCATCGATGACAACTATTCCAAAGTGGTTAGGCATTAATTACAACTTAGGTATAAATTTCAGGTGAGCAAAAGCTCGTGATTGATAATAGCAGATTGATCACTTTTGGGTAGGATTTGAGGTCCGATTGATGAATTTGGAACTTAAGAATCTTGAGGAAAGATCGTATCTGTATTAATTTTTAAGACATGCTCCACGTAGCGAAAAACATCTGCATTGAGTTAATAATGACTTTGATGGTAGCTTGAAACTTACAAGGTCACAGACTCACAGGTATGACTTCAAAAGTCAAAACCTTCTCTGAAGCTCAGTTTGCTCATGTTGCTGCAACTGTGCTGCATGTTGTAGAATTGTTGTAAACCCTTAAAACTTATTGATCTGTGTGAAATGCGGATGAGGCAATGGCTGAAAATTTACCTTACAACCGTGGTTTTATTATCCGGAGTTAGTATTAACTTAAGTAAAACCTTCTCATTTGTAATTATTTCGCACTGTTAAAATTGTAGGATATTATTACGAATGTATCTTTATTTCCGTATCTTTGTAGGATAGTACTCACGACAGTTAATGACTCGTAACACAATCCCATGATCATCTCTAGATCTATAAATCTATTTCTTCTTTTGCTAAGCATGCATCTATTTCGAGAGGCTGGCTTACATAGGAGCACGGGAAGTTGGTTAGAGACCACGTGGAGCAGCTCACTTAATTATTAAATACTCTTCATCTTTTGTGCAATCTATTGCTCCATGATATTTGCATTTGTTCCTTATCTGTAAAAGGATGTAGGGTAGGACGACGCAAATTTTCATAATTATAACACTATACGTGGTGAATAATTCAATCAACCTATAGTTCTTTTGCAATTCATGTTGACTATTTGTTTATCAATAGCTTGCAGTAGGAAAGCAACGGGAGATATCTTTGTAATCATTTCATACAAAAGGTCAAAAAAAGAACAATGTGCGTGCTTAAAAAATTTCTTTTTTGTTGTGTATCATGTAGGTTGTTGGTTGGAGACTAGTGAACGAAAACGGGAGTCTAAAGCTACAATGCTTATGGAAGCTTAGAGATTCTGAATGTGCAGTAGAACTGATAAACCGGATCACTAAAGCCGTAGGATCCACAAGCCATTTCCCTAACCTTCACCTTGAACAGTCAAATTCAAATCAAGTCAGAGCAGAGCTCTGGACTTCTTCAATCGGTAACCATCATTCTTGTTTGTCTAACACTTTTTATTCGTTTTCTTGAGTGATCTTTCCCTGACATTTCTGTTTCTTATTGCAGGAGGCTTGAGCATGAATGATTTCATTGTAGCTGCAAAAATTGATGACGTAAAAACTTCTGATCTTGTTCCCAGGAAAAGAGCTTGGGCTTAATCTGCATAAAATTCCCAGAGAATATAATTTTGACATCTGTTATTATTTTTATTTTAACTTGTTATTGTTTTTCTACTTTTTTATATTATTTTTACTAATACACATTATGTTGTTTCATGAATTAAAATCTCATTAATGTGATCATTCAGGCCTAAAAATATGCCTTTTTTTAAAATGAAGCTGGTGCTTAAGAACGAAAGAATTCCAGGAGTTCATAATCACTCGATATTATTCTTAAGTTGACTATGTGCTCAGCGTACATAGATTAGTTAACCGATATCCAAATGCTGTATACATCTTCTTAGATTTATATGGTTTAGAATACCTTGTATGCGTATCAGCAATTCGCCTCATTGTTGCATAACCATTTCATATAGTATCATTGATTATTATGTTTTGAACTTTTGACATGTTTTAGTAATATATATTTCAATGTAAATAGTCCGCTATTCCGATAAAAAAGAGACAACTACTCGAACACAAATGTTTCTTACAAATAATTGAACTTATAGCTTATGGTTTAGTTAAAGAAACATAGGGGCAAAGACCACTAGCTTGGTACCCAGTACGCTTTACCATCCCAACTAACCCTAAACGAATCACGTCTTTTCACATTACAAATCGGGCATCTGCTAACATGACTATCACACGACATACAAACGCTCAAATGCCGGCATGGAACCAACACAATGGCTGCCTTCTGATTGGTGCAGACTCTGCACAACGCATCTGAAGGATTGAACTTAGAATCAACTTCTTCCTCCACCCAACCAGCAGCAGCGACGGGGGCATTTGATCCTTCCTCTTCTTCACACTCCTTGAGTAGTACTTCTAACATAAGCCCCCGCTGAGCATAAAACTCGCACATATCTTGCAATTCTTTCAACCTTGCTTCAAGTACTTCTCGTTTTTGTACTTCTGCATCCACCTTTTTGCGCCACTTGTCCATCACACTAAATTGAAATTGTTCCATCTGCATGAACATGGAAATTAAAATCCGGTAAATAATAAATTAAAAAGAAAAATTAAATCAAATATAACATTGAGCATATTGCATGTGTTACCAAGTCAGAGTAAGTACTGTCATTCTCTACTGCTTGTTGAGAACGTGGCTCATTCACAGCCGCCTCAGTAGGGTTATCATCGCTAGAGCTGGCGACGATAGCCTTGCTCTTGTTGGCTCGGGTATTCCTGATTGGTGACATTATTTCCGAAACTTTGGGGCGGGTTTAATCGATTACATTAGAGGTGTTTATATACACAAAGCATTAAGTTTTGATGACAAGATTATATGGTAATATTATTACACAAAACATTGAATTGTCTCCAGTGAATACAATGGTTCTCCAATGAGAATGATAATGTAGCTTTTAATTATATTTTTTTGGTATATATATGGTAAAGTCATTAAAATTTTACCAAAAGCAGGATACTATTTAATTTCAAATGGCTAGTTACACATTAAAGCAAAATTGGAATTAATTAAGTTCTCTTATTCTAATATAGACAGTCAACATGTGAACACGTCAAATATGTTATATGTGGCGTATATGGACATTTGAAAAACAACAAATACAGACATACATGCACATGGTTAGTAAACGAGTAAAGATAATTCAAGATATGTACTCGATCATTTTATTAAAAGTATTGCAATATCGTATTTGAAACTTAAAATGTTTATCATTTCCCTTATCTTTTATGAAAGGCAATATTGTATTGCATGTGGCTGTGAAATTGAATCAATATTTATTCCCCTTTTAGAACATACGAAAATCATGTGAGCATGTGAAGTGGTGAATGTCTTTCACTAGTGTACGTAATTTCTGTGTTACAATGTTTTTGTAACATATATGAATGTCGACCTCAACAAGCTATCAGTTTTTTTTTTTTTTAAACACACAACCAAAGAAAAACAACTGTAGTATATATATACAACTCCTTTTTTATTGTGAAAAGATAAACTTACATTATATACAAGTATAATGCAACCATTTTGCTGCAAATGACATGCCATTATTGCTAAGCAAAAGACTGCAAACATAGACTATATACATCAAATTTCAACAATGCTATCACTAATCAAATCATAACAAACAGACTACTATTTTATCATCAATTTATCAAAAAAGACTACATTTCCTCCGCACTAATAGAAGAGAACTACAAACAAAAAGGAAGGCTTTATCCCTCCAACTGTCATCCAAACCCCCTGCAAGTATTAGCCGAAATGAGACTAATTTTGTGTACTATGCCATCATGAAAACCAACTGAATTGTCATGAAGCATAAACTAGCCTAGCTCACCCCACTTATGGCGATACTACTCCTTCATAAGAGATATACTACTTCAGCTGACTACATGTCCTATAAGCCTCTCACTCTTTTAACCTTAATGCAGCTTCATTCTCACATAAAAGTTAAAAGGATTAATAAACTACCGGCACCATCAGCTAAAGAGTACATATCTTCAAGTTGCAAGGTTTTTTGTCACGTCCTGTGATACACCCATAGTTAGGATATTATCGTATTAAGAAAGTCAATTACTTGTGTTATGAAAGTGTCTAGTCAATGTTTGTCTTGTAGTCAAAGTCAAAGGTTATAATAACCCATAATAGGCCCATGGCCCATTTAGCTATTATAAATACTCTTATACTCTTTCATTATATTCAATCAATCAAGTTAAAAGATAAACAAATCTCTAATCTTCTTTTCTATTTGCTGACAAAGCCAGCACACGCTTGAAGTTGTGCCCTATCTCGATACAACCCCTAACCAGGTCGTATCAATTGGTGCTTTCATTGAGAGCTCTCGTTGAAAGGGCTTCTGATCCAGGTTACAAAAAAAAAGTTACTGTTCATCGTCGGGTACTGTTCATCGTCGAGCACTATTCATCAACACATATCCTAAACATAAATAAACTATGATATTATCCTAAAGAGTTAAGTACATAGATCATCCTTGTGGTTGTCCCAAAATTGCAACTTTCGTCCTAAAATTTCTGAAATTACACCGGTCGTCCCTGTAGTTGTCCATTTTGAGTTGACCGGTCCTTTAACCGTAACTCCATCCGAAATTTCGTTATCTTTTTCTCTCGTCATGGTAAAATGATAAGATCAAGTGCTTCTCCATTAAATATCCACCTAACTTCTACTTTAAGTCAACTCTTTTACTTTTTTATTTCATTCTTCGTCCCTTCATCTTCTCTTACACATGCAATCCCTGAGGTTGTTCTTCATTGTCTGATCATGGTGAAATTAAGTGTTGATTTGAATGAGCTTAAAGATAACTCAAAGACTGATAAAGCTCACAAAATAGTAAGAACATTGAAATCTCGACGTCGTGTTACTTATAATTGTGATTATGGTACAATTGTTGTTAATATTAAGTGGTTATAATTGCAGGTCGTACCCCAAAGTCACTGACATTGAAAATCCACCATGGTGGGTGGTTTACACCAACACCTAGTAGGTCTTACATTGGTGGACAGGTATCATCAGTTAATGTTGTTGACATTGATGAGTTTTGTTTACATGACCTTAAATATATGGTAGTTAAACTTGGTTATGGTGTAGAAGACTTAATGTACTGCCATTTTTTGATACCAAGTTTAGGCTTAGATTATGGTATGCACAGTTTGAATATTGATGCTGATGTGTTAGAGATGGCAAAGTATGTTACGGACTATAAGATCATTTTGGTGTATGTTGAACATGGAAGTAGTAATGTAGACACAAGTATCTTTGTTACACCTAAGAAGGGAGTTGCAATAGCAGTTGATAATCACTTAAGAAAGGCTCCTATAAAAATTGACAGCAGTCCTGATGTGAATAGGAATTTAACACCTATGTGTCATAGGATTTTGAAAAAAGAGTGGGAACATGTTAGCTCTAAGTCATTAAGCATTGATGAAGTAATAAAAAATTTGACTAAAAAACAACCTTCTAGTTATGTGGAAGCATCAATTGTAGTAGAGTGTGCTGAAGATCCTTTTGAAGAACTTGATGATATACTAGGTGAGTATGCACACATTAGGAAGCAGATAACTGGGAATGAGATAACTGAGAATAAGATCACTAGGAATGAGATCACTGGGAAGCAGATGGTAGTTCATGTAGGTAACAGTTCTATAGTTGATGATGTGCTTGAATTGGAGATGCTATTTGAGACAGAAAGGGTTGGTCCTGTTGGGAAGTTTAAAGAAGTGGAGGTTAATGCAGATAATGAATCAGAAGAAGAGAGTGACACATAAGGAGATTATACAATGGATAGTGATTTAGAGGATTTAGATTATGATCCAAAGTATGATGATGTGTTTGATGATGATGAGCATATAGGTGAAGAAGTTCATGTGAATATGAATAATTTCAGATTCACTGCAGACCCTAAACATGATACAAGTATAGGTGGTGTTGATGTTCAAGATGATGATACTCATTTGGCAGTGACATAGATGATGGAATTGGTTCTGAAAGGAGAATGCAACTTACGGAATTAAGAAGAATAGGCAAGCAAAAAAATAAGGGTCCCAATACGTATTACTTCTACTTAGGGCATCAATTTGCTAGTAAGGAACAAGGAAATTATGAAAGGAAGAGTTAAGAAACATTCAGTTGAGACTAAAAGACAACTAATACTAGTAAAAAATGATAATGAAAGGGTGAGAGTTAGATGTGAAGGCACAATTTCAGCATTGGTCCCTTATGTTGCTATTGATAATAATACGGACAAAAATGTATTTTCTCAAACAAAAGGCGGTCCAGCCATTAGAGAGAACATCAATAGTGGCAAGCAGAATATTTTGAGTAAAGACAAAATAGTAGAGGGGAAGGGTAAAAAGGTCAATACATCAAAGAAAGTAGACAAAAACTCATTCCCTTGGACAACGCTTGTTACATACACTAAAGAATGCAGATGGGAAGTAAGAACATTAATTGAAGATCACACCTGCATACAATCAAGATCAATTAAAGCTTGTACATCTAGGTTTCTTGCAGATCATGTTACCAAATCACTTGCTACTAATCCTAATATTCCTGTGAGGGCAGTTCAAGATCAAATGCAGAAATAATTTAAGGTGGGGGTCTCAAAGATGAAAGCTTTTAGGGAAAAGAGAATTGCATCTGATATTATGACAGGCAGTTACAAAGAGCAGTATTCATTGCTTAGAGAATATGCCCAAGAATTGATCAATCAAAATCCAAGCACAACTATCCGAATTGATATACAATAAGAACCAAATCCAGAGTCTCTTACAAGAACTTTTACAAGGGTGTATGTGTGTTTAGGAGCTCCCAAACAAGGTTTTAGAGCTTGTGAGAGAGAAATCTTTGGATTAGATGGATGCTTCATGTTAGGTCCTTAGCCAGGTCAAATACTAACAGCAGTTGGGGTTGATGCAAATAATGGGATTTATCCAGTAGCATATGCTCTAGTTGAAGTAGAAAGTAAGGCATCTTGGTGTTGGTTTTTGAACTTACTTAGGGAGGATCTTTCAACTACACTTTCATTTCTGATAGGCAAAAGGTACAAATTTTATTGTATAATTTGTTATGTGTTTTATGTAAACTTAGAAAAGGTATAGTTTTAATCCCATCCTTAACCTTAACTGTCCACAGGGACTTATACAAGCCATTGCAAGTGTGTTTTCAAGTGCTGAACACAGGTACTGTGTTAGGCATATTCATGAGAATATGAAGTCACAGTTTAAAAGAGGTGTATACAAGGAGATGCACTGGAATGCAGCCAAAGCCACTTCTAAAGGTGAATTCAAGAAAAAGATAAGTGAGCTCAAGTCATTCAACTCTGATGCTTATGATTGGTTGATGAAGATTCCATTAGAACAATAGAGCAGAGCCTATTTTTCAGGTAATTAAGTAACTTACAATGGACAAAACCATATTAATAATCGGTCATATGCTGATATAGCGTGTCATTTGTTTAACAGGCAGAGCCAAATGTGATCTACTAATAAACAACATTTGTGAGGTGTTCAATAGGCAGTTAGTTGATGGCAGAGATCAACCCATCATTACTTGTTTGGAATATATCAGAGAGTACTTGATGAAGAGGATTGTGGTAGTTCAGAAAGTGATAGCTAAGACTGTTGGACCACTTACTCCTTCTGTGACAAAAATGTTTAATGCTATCAAAAAAGGCTACTGAGTACAATGTTTAATGAAATTGAAGTTTTTTATATCAAGTAACTAGGCCTTACAAGGATGAGTATGTTGTTAACATGGATAGAAGGGTGTGTTCTTGTAGGAAGTGGGAGCTGACTGGAATACCATGTAAAGATGTTGTGGCTGCAATATACAACATGTCTGAGAATTTAGTAGGAGTTGGTATATCTGAACAATGGGTTCATGCTGCTTACAGACTTGAAACATGGGCACATGTATACTCATTCAAGGTCAACCAATGTAATGGAAGGGATATGTGGCTAGTAGTTGAGTCTATAACAGTCATAATACCACCTTTGTATAAACCCCCAATTGGCAGGCCACCAAAGAAGAGGAAGAAGTCAAATGATGAGATTGCAAGTCAAAGTGCTTCATCAGGCAAGCTTTCTATGAAGGGCAAGTCAGTCAGTTGTGGTAAATGTGGAAATGTAGGTCATAATAGGAAAGGCTGCATGGGTCAAAGTGGTAGTTCTAGTCAAGCTGGTGCAAGGAAGGTCTCTGGTCAAGCTGTTGGTGCAACAAATATATCTGGTCAAGCTGTTGGTGCAAGGTAGGTCTCTAGTCAAGCTGATGGTGCAACAAATGTATTTGGTCAAGCTTCTGGTGCAAGAAAGGTCTCTGGTTAAGCTGTTGGTTCAAGGAAGGTCTCTAGTCAAGCTGCTGATGCAAGGAAGGCCTCAAGTCAACCCAATGCAACACAAAGCACAGCAAAACAAGGAGCAAGGCAAGGTTTTCAGGGACCAATAACATGTCCAGCTTCTGGATCATAAAGAAAGACCAAGAAACTTGTGGATCTTTGAAAAATATGAATTCTATTTACTTTCATGTAATTAGGATTATAACTCTAGTTGTCATGCAATAACTCTGTGTTTGGCTGACTCTGTGTTTGGTTAGAAGTATTTTGTTTGGTTGACTCTATGTTTGGTTACAAGTATTAAATTTATGTTTAGACCTTCTAAAGTCAACTGTTGTTAAGAGTGTACGTTGTGTTGCTATTGTTACTGAGTTTGACTTCTAAAGTCAAACATAGTTCTTACAAAACGATTGAACAAAACCAAATGCTAAACAATACAAACAATGTATATAATAGAGACCAATTTCCATTACTAATATACCAAAACCATTGGTTCTTACATAAACATCATCAGACAACAACAAACAAGATCATCTAAGATCATACACATAAACCTACATCATCATACTACAACTTCCATCAAAGTACACCAACACAGAACCACTAAACAACCACTAGACCTAAGATAAAAGTAGGAAAAGGGCAAATGCCACCCAACTCAAAATCAAATACTTCTTCAACTTCTTGTTTGCTTGCACAAGCACCATCATGTTAGCTTCTAACCTATTCCTCGCCCTTAACAAACCCGGTATTATCATCAATGCTCTTTGACACATAGGAGGATCCACTTAGTCAAAATAAATACAACGTTGGCCTTCAATCTGTGGGCAGCCAAAGAACCTATGACCTAGATTAGTATCAGTCTAGGATGTTCGGGTGACTGCCGAAAGCCCACAAAAACATAAGGCCATTGATCTTGGAGGTTAAGGTTCTTGGGAGTAGTTTTAGATTGGGTGAAGTAGGAATTGGGCGATGTATCGAGGGAGTTATAAGGAGTATGATTTGGCAGGAGATCTTATGTGGGAGTTAAATGGTAACACCGTTAGTCCTTGAGGTGGCAATTATTGTGATTTACCGAAAATACCCCTGACGAGAGAAAAAGATAATGAAATTTCGGATGGAGTTACAGTCAAAGGACCGGTCAACTCAAAATGGACAACTACTGGGACGACTGGTGTAATTTCGAGACTTTTGGGATGAAAGTAGCAATTTCGGGACAACCACAGGGACGATCTATGTAGTTAACTCTATCCTAAACTATGGGATATTATGACCTTTAACTTTGACTATAAGATAAACATTGACTTGACACTTTCCTAACATAATTTATTAACTTTTCTAACACGACTCAACACATATCCTAAACATAAATAAACTATGATATTATCCTAAACTAAGGCGTAACATCCTGGATAAATGTCCTAAGCAACCCATCTCGGATGTGTTGAAGACCTTGAAAAATCTTAGACAAGCTGTTAGAGGAGTGCAGGTTGGTCGAAGGTGGGTTTTAAGCAGACTAAACAAGATTATTGACACGTCTCTCAAAAGAATAGTGCTAGCACAAGTGGTAAAAAGAAGCAAGTTGGATCGTCTAGACAAGAGGTAAGTAATTTGAACCCATTTGATGCGCTTAATTCGGTTGAGAACGATGGTGATATAGGCACGAATGGAGGGAATTCAAAGGTGGATGAGAAGGAGGCCAATTTTGACGTGGTTTTTTCTGCTCACGGGTCTTCACCCTTTGCATCTGGTAGTCTAAAAACTATCCCTCCAACAGAAAGAGTTAATAACTTAGAAAGATAAATGTTGGATGGCAAGCTTATACTTGTGGATGATGATTAGAAGTCGCTAAATAAGGTCGATTATGCTCTGGCTAACTCGGATAGTGATAGTGATGTTGGAGTGACTTATGATTAGACTGCTTAATTTATTGTTAGTGCAGGTGAAAATGATGCTAACTTATATGAGGACAAAGATTATGACATCTATGGTACTTATCATATTAATGGTTTAACGAAACAAGAATAGGTATTTTGTGATATGATGGATATTAATCTTCGTGGTTGTGGTAGACGATAGTTTATGTTTGGTGTCTTATGAGTCAAATGTAAGCTGGTGTCTTATGAGCCAAATGTAAGCTAGTGTCTATGTGGTCCTTTTCCTTTGATAAGAGTAATTTTATCTTGTTATGTATGATTTACCCCCTATGTAACGGGCTGAGATGTGAGGTACGCTCACATTTGATGTACTTAACTGTTTTTGGGAGTAATCTATTTACCGGGTGAAAACCCTTTACCCAAAAAATAAAGAGTACATATTTATAGGAAAACTCCTTTAAAACTCCATATCCAAACACCGCTTTATAACTGCAAGAAACCTTCCTAATGACTACAAAAATTTTAAAGACATTCTGTAATCCAAGTACAAGGACATCTTCACTTTAAGAAATCAAAAAATAACCCTGAAATCCAATGTTAGGAGAAGCATAGCTAGGACCAAGTATTTCCATCTTTCATGACTCACTATTCCTAGCTTATTGCTTCTCTCAAACATCTAATGTAAGGTTCCTCTGTTCTTATTGCTTCACTCATGGTAGAATCATGTTTTTCTACCCAATCCACCAATAAGCTCTCATTCTCTACACACACTGCATATACACTTTTCATTTATTAATCATTGTCCTTACTTGATTTGTCATCTTTACTTTCAAGCTTGATAGTTTGAGCCTAATAGTATCTTTTATCACATTTACAAGCTCTTTCCAGCTCCTTTTTTATCAGCAAATAATCTCTTGTTTTTCTCTTGTCATTTAAAGTATACACTTGCCGCCAATACTAATTTCCTTATCACACTCATAATAGTTCTGTTGCAGGGAAGATTCATAAGAACTTGTTTCATATCATTCCACTTATCATTCAAACCTTCATGTTCCATATACTTCTTCATGACCTCCTAGACATTTGTAGAGTATTTGCATTCAGAAAAAAGGTAACCATATGAGTCAGGGCATTCCTCACATAGAGCACAAGAAACCATATTCCAAGGGTACCATTTGGAAAGCATATCTTGTGTTAATAATATCATTTGCACAATAAGCCAAAGAATAAATGAGTGTATGGTATATAGTGAGAATACCACAACAAGCCACTCCACTGTGCTTTTTCCTCATTTTTTCCAAGGTCTTTCCAAGCATTTCTAGTTGTAAATTTGCACTCCTTACCATCATTATTAATCTAAGTCGTGATATATTTGCAATTGACATCAATCTTAGGAGAATGAATTGCTTGGAACACAGGATAAGTATGTGTCAAACAGTAAATTTTCCATTTTCCATTACTCACCATATCAAACACTTAACCATTACAACACAACTTTGCTTCAACAATTCTTTCATTAGTTACATGATGACTTAATGACCCCCGAGCGCACCATTTATCATACCAAAAGAAACATTTCTTATCATCACCAACTTGACACAACACATGCTTTCTTATTTTATTCTTTTAGACGTAGTAATTGTTTCCAACCACAACTACTATTCACATAAACTAATACTCCCATATACTAAAACCCTTTAACCTTGCTACATTGATCAATATTGCCTATAGGGATTCCTTATTACTTGCGATATTCCATATGTGCTTGTCCATCAAGACTTCTTTTCATCTTCTTAGATCTTTAATTTCCAAACCACCATGATTTCTAGGCTTACAAATTTGTTTACAAGCAACCTTGGCTTTTCCTTTCATTAAATCTTCCTGACACCAAAGAAACCTCTTTAATAGTCTTTCAATATCTTTCACCACCACTTTTGAAAAAAGAAACACTAAATCCTAATAGATTTGCATTGATAACAGAATTGAGGCAATTAGTTGTAACCTTTCAGCATGCTTTTAATTTTGTCTTTCACTTTATCCATTAACCCTTTAAATTCATCAATCCTAGTTTGTTTGGTTATAAGAGGCACACCTAAATTAGTCATTAGGAATTTACCGACTTTAAAATGTAAAATGCTGACAATTTCGTGTCTTATTTGATCTTTAATATTTCCAAAAAACATGGTACTCTTCCCCAAATTAGGATTTAACTCAGACAACATACTAAACATATCCAAAGCCCGCTTCACCACTTTGACAAATTTAATGTCACCGTGACGTAATAAAAGAAGACCATCTGTAAAACACAAGTGGGAGATTTTCAACTGCTTACAACCCGAATGGTATCTAAAATTCTTAGCTTCTTTGATCTTTTTTTGCATAATAAGGCTAAACAATTCTATAATCAAGGTAAAGATATAAGGTGATATAGGTTCCCCCTTCCTAAGACCTCTACCCCCTTCCCTTGAAATATCTATGTTTTCCCCGTTGACACATATAGAAAGGGCTACAATACTAAAAAAACATCATAATCTACTTCATCATTTGCTCAAGGAATCCAAACAGAATTATAGCCCTTACTAGAAAAGTCTAACTCACATAATCAAATTAACTAATAACTAAATATATAGTGACCATTGATATCACTGATTATTGCTTAGCACGTCCTAAGACTATCGTTTTAAAATGTCACCTTCAATTTGCCAGTCTCTATTTCTTCGCGATATACGTACATTTGTGACTAGAAAACCTGTCACCATCTGCCTAAGACGCTTATATACTAATTTATTTTGGTGTTCCTATATTTGTATGATCTCCTTTTTAAGAGTGTGCAATGGTGCAACAAATTTATGTGAAACATGATGAGGATGTTCTTGAATCTTCACCGATTCTCAAAACATAAGTATATTAAACAAGGACCGGTGGCGGGTATTTCAAACGTGGTATAGGATAATGGGATCACAAGAACTTTGGGATATTTGTAACAAGGGGGTGTGTGATCGTGTTTACATCCTGGCAAAGAGATCCAAATCGGGTCATCGATTTGGTTTTTGTACGTTTTCTATAAACGTTAATGAATCAATCAGATAGTTTCCAATCTAAGAACGCTATGGAGAGTGGTTTACCATTTATTTTGCCGATGTGGCGAAGTATGGTCGAACTTATAATAGACCTGTGGAACGTTCTGGGGACGGCAAACCCAGTGTAGGTTCGAACTCTCAATCTGTTAGTATCAACGAAAATGTTTTTCAGTCCGGGTTTATTTTTTCGGTCTCATGTTTAATAGTTTTTTTTATATGGGCTTATGTGTTGGGCCTCATGGCGCGGATATTTTTTTATCTGAATAAATCAGTAATTTTATATAAAAATTTCTATTTTGTGTCGAGCAATTTTTTATTTTTATTTTTTAAGTTGCCTACTTAAACACAAAAAAAAAAGTTAAATGGGCCGGCCCAAAATGGCAGCCCAATGGGCCGGTTACTGTATTATTTTTAAAATTTGTATGTTATGTTAATTTTTTAAAGGTTGTTTTTTGGCTATTTGGGTTTATTTTAATATAATTTTATGAGATTGGGTAAATATGTGTTAAGCATGATTGCCCGCGCGTTGATGCGGGGTGTTAAATTTTGTTTTTTTTATATTTTGTGCGACTTTATTTTTCCGGTGTCATGTTTAATAAAAAAATTTATATGGGCTTATGTGTTGGGCGTCATGTCGTGGGTATTTTTTGATCTGAATAAATCAATACTTTTGTAAAAAAAATTCTTATTTTGTGCCGAGCAAAAAAAATTTTAATTATTTTGTGCAATAGTTTATTTTTTTTTATATCAGCTTATGTGTTTGGTCTCGTGCCGCGGATATTTTTTGATCCGAATAATTAATTACTTTTGTAATTTTGTTTCTTATTTTGTGCCGAGCAAAAAAAAATTTTTAAAATTTGCCTGGATAAAGAAAAAGAAAAAAAACTAAATGGGCCGGTTACTGTAGCTACAGTAGCCACTGTAGCAAGCTGCCAAAACGGCAGCGTTTTATTCCCTCTATAGTATATGTAAATAACCATTATTTTTATCAAGATCGACAACATACAAATCCTACATTCAGGTTGATCTGGTTGGGTAATAGGTGAAAATGGAAATACTAAAGTGATCTTCTGGACTCCTTTGAAGAAGGCGAGATTCGTGATGATTCGGTCTTGTATAATGATGGGTGTATTAAGGATTGCATGGAAAAGAATTTGAAAGATGATGCTGGTGAGATTCTTGGAGTTCATTCTCAGAGTGATTGTGGTAATGTTACTACTGATGATAATGAGGATGTTACGCAAGTTATTGCTCCTGAAAAAGACTCCATCATTGCGCCTCCATTTACACCCCCGGGTAATGATTTAAATATTGCTGTTGAGTCTGGTTCTTCGTGGATTGATTATATTGGTCCTCTAACTAGTGACGAGATAGATTCTGATAAACGATGGAGCTATAGAGACCCCAATGGAAATATTCACGGGTTGTTCTCTCTCGCGCAACTACGTTCGTGGAAAGATTATTTTCCTAGCGATCTTCAGATTTGGAGTTATTATGGCAACGTTAAAGAAGCTATTCTTCTTCATAATGCCTTATCGAGACAAACAAAGGATGCCGGTTAGATCGCTTTTTGGTATGATGCCTCGGGTGTTCGGTTTCGTTCATGGGAGTTAATTCAGTTGGCGCCATGGTGGGATCTTTCTTATTCTAATAGCCTTTGGTTGTTTTGCGAGTTCGTTTCGTTAGAGTTTTTCTGTTCCTTTTCGTTCTTTGTTTGTTGGATCGTTTTTGCGTGTATATCGTCTGCTAGTTTCTTTCTAGCCCTTTTTTTATAAAATTCCATTTGCCGTTCAAAAAAAAAAAATGCCAATACCAATCTATACCAATGCCAATACCTATACCAATGTCAATGCCAATGCCAATGCAATAAGAATACCAATGCCAATGTTAATCTATACCAATGCCATAAGAATAGCAATGCCAATACCAATATTAATACCATAACCAATACCATATTAATATCGACAGAGATGTCGAATCAAACAGAAGCTACACACGGACCAGGACCAAACGAGTAACTATGATGTCCAAAGTCGAAACCGAAAAGTACACAAAAGAAACCAATGCATTCCATCAAATATATTTTTTTCTTTCCCGTGTACAACAACTTCCAAATAAATTAAGACGTAAGTCATCAAACAAACTTAAATCCAACATAATTTTCTAACTCCTAGGATCAAGCGAACCAAAAGGTTTAAACCACTGATACTAATTATATAGAACATCATATACTTTTATCAATAATTCTGAACAAATCAAACATAATACTTTGAGATCCTTACAGTGAATTCCACAAATAAAGTAGGATTCATGTAATCAACCGAACATATAAATTCATTAAAATGATTTTAAAACTTTATTCCATACATACGCATCATGTTGATTAAATGAAACAACAAAAACCAATTGAAGATTCAATGGTCCCGTATATACACACGACACTAGATCCCAGATTTAATCCAAAAGACCAAAACTAACACCCACCTACAAACGAATTCAAATCCACAAATATGAAACGGTAAACAAAAAACAATCAAACCTTTTTCATTTTTTTTCTTTTTATCTTTAACCTAGCTTTTGATACCATGTAGAAATCAAAGAGGGAAAATGACAATTGTATTATCAGATTCATTAAACAAAGAAGATTACAATACATTATATAGAAAATAAATAAACTAACCTAACCCTAACTATTAAACGGACCTAAACAAATGCGTCGGGCCTATAGGCCTTATTAGCTAACACATATTACACATGGTAAACCACAATTAGTATGTCGTTAAGCGAGAACTCTATTTACTCACATTTCACAAATAAAGGTTTGACACTTATTAATTTCATGATATGTCTTGAGTCGGCGATGAAAAAACAAAGGTAAAAGAATGAATCCTTATATCATAAGTCAGTTTATTTGGTTCCTAATTATAAAACATCACTTTCAGGTGCTGCGTCATGGAGCAAAGACGTACACACGTACCCTTACAACTTGTTAAAAATAATATATTTGCAGCGCCCATTAGTCATGTTCAATATAAGTGAACTTCAAATGCGATCACTAAAGTGAAGTACAAGAACACATCTCAAGTTTCAAAAAGAGAATAAGACCAGATTTCCATCGTTGACGTGAAATGTATCACCATATGTAGGACTTTGTATAAAGTTTGATTGTAGATGTGTTGGTCTATTGTGGAATGATTAATCTTAGCTGTGTGAAATGTTACAAATATATGAATATGTAATAGCATGTGGTTGCAAGAATATATACATATGTAAATGTACTTTTGTGTTATAACCAAGGAGTTAAAAATCACATATGATTTACATATAATTTTTATGTTGCAAATCAATAGTATAAAATCACATGTGATTTTTGGTAACTTACACGTTGCAAATCAATAGTCAATAATCCTATGCGATATTTCAAGATAAGTTAAAAACCACACATTAGTTGCAATTATAATGTACTATATCAAACATTTGAAAAGTGCAGGTAACTTGCATCAACAATACAAAACATAAAAATTCTTAGTCACAAAATATTAACCAATTAATGGCACAAACGTTCAATATAAATTTCAACTTATTGGTGTTTCACCATCAAACGAAGCTTATTCTTCAACCAATATACTAGCTAACATGAACAGTATTACATGACAAAAAAAACTAAACAAACGTAACTAAAAACAAAGTACTCAATGTTTCATGTTCAAATACACTTATTCACGTGACTTTGGTTGTTCTAGTATTGTACAAACTGCTTGCTTTTAAGAAGTTCCTCATTCCAATTTGTATCAAGAGGTTGCAAATACATTCTCATGTCGACCATCATGAAGCTACCACATTCATCAAAATTATCATTAGTCCTCTGTTACATCTTCATTATTGGCAGCTTCTTACTCTTGACGGATTGGTACTGCATATTAATCACGAACCATTAGCTTGGTACTCTAGACAGATTGGTGTTGCTGATAGACCTTAAAATGTCATGAAATTTGATCTTTTCTACATGAGCCTCTAAATCACTAGTGATTAATCACATATGATCTTGCACTGCAGTATGTTAATCATATGTGATATTGCATTGTAAATTCTATCAGTTGCTTTCTTTTCAGGATCCTTCTATCTTTCAGTTTGTACTTGAGCAATAGTCTTGTTTATAAAAGGATCTTTAACTTTATTTTGATCTGCATCGACAAACTTCATTTTTAAAAACTATAAATTTATAACATTTAACAATGTAATAAATAGAACCTACATATACTATTGCTAAGTTTTGGTTATACTAAATGAAAACATACTAAGTTTTGAATATAAAGGCACTTTTAAACAAAATATTCAATTTTGGCATTAAGGACATGTGATTTCATATTTATCATATGTGATTCTTTGCACAACCACACATGATCTTGCAAAAAAATGCTAACAATATGTGATCTTATCCAACAACATCACATGTGATTTTACACATAAAACAACAATCACATTATTAAATGATGTTAATAGCTTTAACATGTACAAGGTAATTTAAACATCAACAAGGATTGACCTAGTTATGCGCATTCAGGAATGCATGTGAGGTAAAATTTACATGTATACGAATCATTTATAATTGTTACATGTCTTTATCACAATTAGATACACATTCATTCAGAGCTACTTGAACAAAATAATCTTGAACATTTATAATATCATTAACATTTACATAGGTGGTTTAGTGGTTAGGCCAATTGACAAATTGACGTTATTTCACTTATATTCCTAAAAATCGTTGCATTCAATTTACAAACAATCCAAAATTACAACTACTAATATCACATATGATATACCATTATAACAATACATTAATCATAATCACGTAATCAAACCTTCATAAATAGAAACAACTTACTACTAATCATACACATCATCACTAAAATTACTAATTACATTAACAACTTTGCACTGTAATCAATAATAAGACACCTATATATGAATGGTTTGGGTTTAAATGTATTTTCATTGCTATAAAATTAACCTAAAAATAGAATACACCATGGATACTCAATAAAGACTCACATCATTAAGCCTCAAAACATGTCTAACAACCCAAGTATAGATTATTCTTAACAATTATGTATAGCTTTAATTTTAGATATGTTTACAAATACTAGATCATACATTTGCATTTGCATACATGACCATAGCAATGCCAATAATCTATATTCAGATGGTGTATGAGTAAACCACCCAAAAGTCTTTAACATGTCAAACTAAGCCTCCCCAATAAAACAACATCTCAGATTACCTTGTCTCACTTTTACCGCTAGCCTATGTAAATTCTTTTCAAAATTTGCAAAATAAAAGACTTTATAAATCTGAAATACATGTCCAATATTTAACAAACTAGACTTATAAAAAAGCTAGTTCGACATGTAAATCTTTTTCATCAAGGGATTGTGACCATCACACAGGTTAAAGATGGGCACAAACTAACACGATAAGAAAAACTGATGACCAGAATTGCATGTTTTAACATTTAAGTGGTTTTATTCTAACCTATTGAACTTAACTAGCCTATGTATACACTAACTTTATGTTCAAGTTTATTTTGATTATAAAGTATAAGCCACCCACAGTCTTCATGTCACACTAAGCCGCCCAAAATTCAAAACAACATTTCACAACCGGTAACATATCAATTAAAGAATGTTACAATAGATGAACATGCTCTGTTGCCTAAAAACGTTATTAATATGTTTCGACCTCTCTATGTTTTGATAATCACAAAATGTAAAAATGCTCAATGTAAAATTAAACTTAAACAATTAGTAGTAAATTTTTATTTCGAAAATTTAATCACTTAAAGGTATGAATGAATAAATGCTTAATGCATTTTATGATCAAAAGAATTTTTATTCAACCTCATATTTTTTTATAAAAATGTTACAAATATTTTTATAACTTTTACAAAACATTTTTACATTTAAAAGAAATGTTTTATTCAAAATCAATATTTTGAATTCAAATTTTTTACCTAAAAACATCTAGAAATGTTCTAGAAAACACCTCCCTTGGAAAAGACAAAAAGAGCGTCTTGGCCTGAGCGGCCCTCTTAGTGATGAGGGGGCCGACACATGAGCTAAGGGGGGCGGCCAGACAAAAAGCTTCCAGCTTTGCCTATAAAAACTGGACTGTTCCCTACTGATTTTCTTACCTCTTGCACACACATTCTTTCTGTTCTAAATCAGTTTATACATTTCATTCTTTCCTTTGATCATTAAATCATAAGCCTTTGTTTCCAAGTGATCCAAGCTTATATCCTTAAGTGTAAGAGAAGAATACTTCCTACCATCAAGTGAAAAAGTATTATAGCTTAGTGTGTGTCCTTGTAACATTATTGCAATTGTATTATATCTTGTAAATTATTTGTGTACATTATGAAGATGTGTATAGTTGTTAGATCGTAGTGATCATAAGAAGGTTAGTTAGATCGTAGGGATCATAAGAAGTTTAGTTAGATCATGGTGATCGTAAAAAGTTTAGATAGATCAGGGTGATCGTGTTAGTGTCTTGGTGAAGTGAAGTCTTGATAGTGCGGTTAGTATTTTAGTCCTCAAAATACAAAAGGTGTGGTAGATTGGTTCTAGCTAGGATTAGAACTTGCCATTTGGCTTAGTGTCAGAAATCAGTGTAAGCTTAGTTGTGTACGATTTTCTCCTCCTAAAGGGAGCTTGTTGACATAGTGAAGAAAACTCTCGAGTTTGGTGCCCAGGGAGTGGAGTAGGGCGAAGAGGTGCTTCGTTATCGAACTACTATAAATCCTTGTGTTGTGGTTTGATCTTTCTAACTCTCATCTCTTATCTTGCATATTTATTTTATATCTTGTTATCACTTATTTATTTAGTTGTATTGTTTATATTGTGCACATATTGAATTCACATAAAGTCGAATCTAAGTTTTTATAAACAAACCATACATTAAATTAAAAAGTGGTAAACTATTCAACCCCCTTCTAATTTTCCACAATTAGTATCAGAGGCCACGTTAAACAAGATTTTTAAAATAAATTGTATTTTAAAACTTGAATCGATCTATGGAATCGGAAATTTTTTTAGAAGGGCAATCTATGCAAAGATCACCACTATTTGAAAGAGATGGATTTATTTATTGGAAAAATAGATTTGAAACTTATGTGTAATTAAAAGATCTAGATCTTTGGCATATTATTGCCTATGGTGATTTTTCTCCTATTTAAAATAATCCTGAAACTAAAAAGGATGAAATTGTACCATTTGAAAAACAAAGCGATGATCTTAAAAAGAAACTTGCTAAAAATAATGAAGCTAAAATGGTAATTTATAATTCTTTACCACGTATAGAATATGAAAGAACTTTTGTGTGTAAAACAGCAAAAGAAATTTGGGATACTTTATTAATCACACACTAAGGTAATAGTCAAGTCAAAGATAACAAAATAGATCTTCTTGTTTAACAATATGAATAATTTACGATTCCAAAAGAAGAATCGATAGATAATGCTTTTGCTAGATTTAACACTATTATTACTAGTCTAAAAGCACTTGATGAAGGTTTTTCTAGCAAGAACTATGTTAGAAAATTTCTTAGGGCACTTCATCTCAAATGGCGCGCAAAGGTTACGACTATTGAAGAGTCGAAAGATTTGACATCATTATCACTTGACGAACTTATTGGAAACTTGAAAGTTTATGAAGTGATAATTAAGAAAGATTCTGAAATGGTCAAAGACAAAAGAGAAAAAAGTAGATCCTTGCATTGAAGGCTAAAAAGGAATCTAGTGATGAAGATAGCTCGACTTCTGATAGTGAAGACGAAGAATATGCCATGGCCGTAAAAGAATTCAAGAAATTATTCAAAAGACGAGAAAGATTCGCAAGACAACCATGTGATGAAAGAAAGTCGTTCCAAAGAAGAAGAGATGACAAAAACAGTAATAGCGAAAGAAAATGCTTTAGATGCGGAGATCTAAAACATCTCATTGGAGAATGTCCAATGTTACTAAGAAGCAAAAACCAAAGGGCTTTTGTTGGAGGAACATGGAGCGATAACGACGAAAATGAGGAAGAAAAGACTAATGAAGAAACTTGTCTTGTGGCTTAAACATCAAATGAGATATGCTTGGAAATTAATTTGGAGGTCGA